>JARHVA010005346.1:0-32500 GCA_037957365.1 Torreya grandis
AAAAATCATAATAGTTGTGAATTTAAATGTTAAAGATAAAATTTTGAAGTAATTTTTTTTATAAATTAAATATTATTGAGTCTAATTATAATATTTTTATTTCATCTTTAGGCAGAACAGAGAAAGAAACTCATTTTTTTCACAAATTCTATGTATTTCCAACAAGTTTAAGTTAAAGAAGATAGTTATTGCATTCATTTGGCTTGTTATTGTATTTTAAAGGTAGTAAAAAAATGTTATAAGTTTAATATATATTTTATTGAAGACAAAAAATCATAAAAATATTCAATCTTCATCAAAGCCTATAGTTCTATCCACACAAGCCTGTAAAGTGTTCTTTATGAGTCTTGTCCATGTGAGTTTTACTAGTGTTTGAATATTTTTATAGATACATATTAGTGTTAAATAGACATGAATATCTATTGAGTATGAAAAAAAAAATTCCATCATTTTGAGTCATTTTAAATTTTAATTTATTTATAAAACCTTTAGTTTACCTCTCTTGGCCTGTATAAAAGACCTAGTGAAGAGTTTTGGCCATTTTAAGGTTTAGATATTTAAAGAGTGATTCAAACTTCCATATTTGGTATGAAATTTGGTTTTTATTTAATAAGTATGAATCAACCAATTTTTTTTAATATTGTCATGTGTAGATATTTTAAGATCAAAAACTCAATTTTAGGCCTAAGAGACCCAATTAGAGATCTAATTGGTAGAGAGAAGGTTTGAGTTAATACATTTGTATTGAGAGTTAGACATTAAAACTTTGAGGAGAGTTATAAACCCTTAATAGGTATCTAAAAATATTTTTTTTGTGTGTTGAAACCCCTATATACTTAACAAACCATCGATAAAAGTGACTTCTAAGGGCTATTAGAGAGAGACCTAAAAGAAAGAAGAACCTTGAAAACAAAATACTTCCCTTTAGAGTTTGAATATAAAATTTTATGTGTTGATCAAGGAGGATAAAGGGTAATTTAATACCTAATTATTTATCTTTTAAAAATTATAAAATTTTCTAAAAATCTTAAACAATGCTTTGAGAGGGCTAGTAGATATAAGCCTAAAGAAGGTAAGCTTGCTTCAAAGTTGTTTTTTACTAATCCCTCTACATTAAGTCTAATTTTTCCATCCTAATAAAAAAAATGTTATATTTATAATATATAAATTTAGATTACATGATCATCTTAGAGAGGGTTAGTCGATTTCATAATCTTCAAAAAGGAAACATTAATAGCATTTTTTAAAGAATATTTTCACTTACCTCTTGAAAACATATGTATAATTTTATATCAACTTTTACTACTCTGAATGTTGTTAGCAACAAAATTTTTACATCAAGAACATATTTATTAATAATTTTAATTACCACCCCCACCCCAATGAAATTATAGTATCACTTCCATATATACATCCTAACCCCCTTTCCATTATTTGTATTTTTTAATTATGAACCAAATTAATTAATACTTTCCATATCCCTTTACTCATCCCCAATGTTGGGAAACTCTCTCCAACATTCAACCCTTATGATGAATGGATATTAACAATAACAATAATATACATATATATTTTAAATTTTTTTCCCTCATTTACTATCCCATTTAGATCCAATCCTATTTCCCATTTTCTATCCTCCTTAACTAATATCTCATTATTTTTCATAGACAATCTATCCTTGATATCAATAAGAGACTCCTTTATCCAAAATTCCACATCCCTTGTGGTATGTATTCCATAATTCAATATTATATTATCCACCTTAGTATATTAATGAAAATATTGACTATCACAATAGTCTTCATAATGTATTTTTAAGCTTATTCTATATAAAAATCATTTTCCCATTCATCGACTCCCTCTAGATCTACTCAAGCATCAACCATAACCAAAACCTTCTCCACATCATTCGTATACATGACCATATCTACATAATAAAAAACCACATCCATATTTACATCACCCATATTTATTTCCCTCTCTTCATCATCCACAACCATATCCATCTCCACATCTCCAAAACCACAACTCTCTTTGCATCATCCATAACCACACCACTCTCTACTTTATACATGGCATTGAGTTCATATTTCTCTCATTTTATTTAAAGCATAATTCAATTACCAAGTCTATTTATTGTAACCTTTCCCCATAATATCTCTCCAAACTTATTAGATCAATGATCCTCTTGCCATTTTTTGTGGCACACCACATATGTATGATAATTGTCACTATCGATACTTTAATTTAGTCTTAGTATTTTAGTATTGATAGTGATAAATATCATACATATGTTTTGGTTTTAAATTTTTATTTTAAATTTCACCTATTAATTTATTTATGGAAGTGGACCATCATAACTGAATAGGACCTCATACACTCTATATATCTCCATCTATCAGTATTGACATTGATCTAGTTGA
The DNA here is from genome assembly GCA_037957365.1 of Torreya grandis. Lineage (NCBI taxonomy): Eukaryota > Viridiplantae > Streptophyta > Pinopsida > Cupressales > Taxaceae > Torreya > Torreya grandis. The sequence continues at coordinate 2,424 of JARHVA010005346.1, forward strand.
ATGATAGATGCAAAAAACAAATTTATTTCATCTCAAACCCCTTCAAAGCCATTATAATTTCTTGAAGGAAATTTAGATTAATGAATATCAATGATCCTTTTTTTATTGGTATTTTTTTTAAGATTGAAAATGTATGGTATCAATTTTAAAATATCCTCAAAGTGCTATCATTTTTAGCTAAGCATGAAAAATTTAGAATGAAGTGAGGTGGGATTCAAACCATCATCATAAGATTTGAGACATTATTTGTAAATTATAAATCTTATAGGTACCTTTAGGTATATCCTTATATATTTTTAATAATGTATCCATAGGAAGCATTCGATCATATGTAACTTGTGGTGCACCAATAAGAAATTATCCCCAAGAAGTTACTCACATCTCACATCAAAGATGGAATAATGGGCTACAAGATGGTTGAATCTCCATAGTTAGAGTTATAAAACATTATATTGACACTATTTATGAATATGATTAGTATAATTATGATCCCACATACTATATATTATAGAAAACCCTCCATGATAAACTTAGGTGCCCTTGTAGTGGAAAGAATTCACCCAAAAAAAATATTGATTGGAATTATGGAGGACAGAGGTGTCAAAACTTATGAATATGATGATATTGAATAAATTTCAGCCCATAACATAAGAAATTTGTGTATTTTAATACAATAAGGTTCATATCACTATTTTCAATCGAATTCAAACTAATTTAATTTCTTGAAGGTGGTTGAGATGAATGAGAATGTTAGTAGTAGAACAGTGTTGCTAAATCATAGTGTATAGTTGTATGATAAGTATATTGTTCACACCAATTTTGACATATTATATTATTTTTATACATATATGACTCTCTCTGTATATCAAAATTATTTAGAATTTGAAGACTCTTCTTCTAGGTTGTTATCAAAAGACTAGAATGTGAAGTGACAAAGTCTTTGGAAAACTTTATAAATACTACTCACTTGTATTGAAAAAGGGTTCCAAAATATTGAGTTCAATATAGAGATTAAGAAATGGTTTTCATTTATTTTTCCTTATATTCCTTGCTTCGATCTATTCTATGTTAGTATAATGTGTTTTTAATGAAAACACTTATTGTTATGAGTTGATTATATCTACGAGTCTTGATAATTCATGTTTTATACCATGTTTGGATTGATATATTATTTCTGTGTGAGTTTCCATTTTTTTTATCTATTATGTTTCACATAAATATCCCCTATTATCATGTTTTGATAGGTTTTCTATGAACCTCTACTAATAATGGTGCGGTGAGTGTGTAAGATTAAAACATGTTGTGATGGTTACCGAGATAGACTTAAAATGATGGCTCGATGAACGAATTCAAATTTTCACATAAGAAGAAGTAAAAATAATAGGAATTTATATGCAATAAGTTATTCATGAGCATATATATGGTGAATTATATGAAATTCTTTGGTGTGAATTGCCTAGGCTATAAGCTACGTGGTTATCAAGACTCAAATATTATTATTTTTAGCTAATAAAAATAGAATTATTAGTTTAGATGGAAGAGGTATTGGAAAACCTATGAAAGTTGGATAATGTATAGACTTGTACAATATATCATTATGTAAAAACTAATATTGATGGATACATTACTAAATTTAATGTATATAGCTATATTATATTTGAGGCTGCACAAGACCTATTTGTGAGAGGAATTAAAGGCAAGTCTTTATAAAAACTATCTACTCTTGTGAAAATGTCAGTTTTATAAAATTCCATGGTGCCTATTCCTAAAAACATGGAATAATTGATTCAGGCATTAGGGGGTGTGTGATAATGAAGTGAACAATGAGGGACTAAGAAGGGAAGTTTGAACCTATACCCATAAGATGAAGGGCGTAGAGAAGCAAAGTGAAAAATGAATTTTAGGGTTAGAGAGAGACATGTGACAACATAAAATATTAAATAAACACAATAATACTAATATAGTTATGAGTAGAAATATAGTATATATTGAATGAATGGGAGATCATAGGATAACAATAGAAGGTGGATAAGATGAGAAAAAGAGAAGGTGCAAATATAGATATAGATGTTGAGGAAATGGAAAAAAGTGGAAAGGTAGAAGAAAAGCAAGTAGATTGGTTAGAAGGTAGTTTTAGATCATAACTATAATGAAATTACTTCACCAATAAAGTAGAATAACAAAAATAGATCATAATATGACTGAAATGTAGTAGAATATATGAATAAATGACAAGCCACTTTAATGGGGCAACCTCCATAAGATTAAATAAGAGTAAAATTCATAATATGATGATTAATTACTAATTCCTCCCTCTTATTTATAGTCTTAAAAGGTTATGGTTACTCCATAGGTTAGCCTATTTAACCAAATGAGATCCTAGAGAAATGAAATATGATAAGGGTTTATGTAAGCCACAAGTTAGCTACACATATCCCAACACATGTTATAGGCTAAGGTTATAAAATTCCCTCCCATTAAAAACAATGGTGTCCTCAAAATTAAATTACTCTGGATGCTACTGCAAAAAATCTTCATCTTCCCACATTGCATCTTCATAGTTCATATTATTCCACTTGATTGAATACTCTATAATTTATCTTGTTCCCATCTTCTTAGTGCATGTCTAAAGGATCTCCTCAGTTTATAGAATGGTGTGTCCTCATTCATATAGTTATGGTAAATTAGTCTAGGTACAAACTCTCTATCCAACTACATTATTTAGTAAGATACATGAAATATATGATGTATGTGATTGGACTAGGGTAGCTCTAGCTTGAATGTAACACTATCAATTTTATGTAGAATCTTATAAGGGGCATAATACTTCGAGGAAAGTTTTTTATACTTTAAATATTTATTCAAATACATATTATTATATGGATACAAGTACATAAAAACCCAATCACCTATGTTAAAATGGATCTCACTCTAGTGTTGATCTGCTTGCTACTTCATTCTATTCTGTCAGTGCTAAATTCTCTCACAGACTAACTAATACCTTATGTTGATGTTGAATGTGTTATTCAATAGTTTAAACATTAGGTTGCACCCTCAATGATGAAATTATAGGTAAGGGTTGATAACCATAGAGTGACAAAAATAGATACATTATAGAAAAGGTATGGAAGGAAGTGTTATACCACCTTTCTATGAGTGACAACCAATGAACCAATTATACTTATTTATTAGTTACAAAATAATAAAGATACCCTTATAGTAATTTGTTTACTACCTCTATTTTCCTATCATATTGAGGATGATATGATGAGCTATGATCCAATTGAGTACCCAAACATGAAAATAAATTAGTCCAAAAATTATTGTTAAATATGGGATCACAGTCACTTATAATGATATTGGGGGTACCATGCAACATTTGATAGTATCAAAAAAAGTAGTAACTACCATACTAGCCACAAATGGATGTGAAAGGGGAAAAAATAAGCATATTTTTTGAGCCTATCCATGATTACCATGATCAAATTTTAACCCTTAGACATCAACAACCCTGTAATGAAATCCATGAAAACCTCATCCCATGTTTGGCTAAGAATGGATAAAGGTTATAAAAGACCTAGTGTCTTAACTATATCACCCTTATTTTGTTGGCATACCATACATTCAACCATAATTTTTTATATATGACCCTTGATTCATTCCTAAAATAAATCCTACTTGATTTTATTATAGGTTTTTCAAAAATCTAGAATGCCCCTATCATAAATGCATAAATCTCTTGAAGGATCTTGTGCTTGACGATATAATTATTACATAGGTATAATCAATATTTATACCATAATTCATTGCCTTTCTACTCAATTTTTTTATAATAAATAGACCCATTATAGAAATTTTGAATCAAATCCTATGTATCCTTGTCATTCACCCATTTTGATCTATCCTCTTCCAACTAATCTACTTGCAAAGTGGTCATTGCGCATAACAGTTCTTTTATGGATTCATCTTTCATGGGTAGTGCATCTGCTATAACATTCTCTTTGCATTTATTATATATGATTTAAAACTCATATCCCAAACTCTTACTTACTAATTTTTATTATTCTTGTGAAGTTAATCATTGTTTTAAAAAATATTTTAGACTATCATGATCAGTTTTTACCATAAAATTCCTACCAATCAAATAAGGTCTCCATTACTTGAATACATATAGAATATCCAACATTTATTTCTCATAGATTGGTTTTATCATATTTTTACCTTGAATTGATGACTCTCAAATGTAATAGGTCTACCTTATTTCATGATTAATTCCCCATGCCATATCCTGATGCATCACATTCAATAATTATTTTTTTGGAAAATTAGGGGTAGCCAAACTAGACTGGTGCACATTGCCTCCTTTAGATTTTAAAAGGCCTCAATATCTAATTAATTATAGTGGAATGATTCCTTCAATAAATTTGTGCGTGGTGATGTTATGTTACCATAATTTTTCACAAATTTATAATAGTAACATGTGAGCCCAAAAAACCTTAGATATTATTGAGGGTTTTAGGCACTTGCCACTGCATCATAGATTTAATCTTCTTAGGGTGTAATTTGAATCCATTATGTGAAATAATATGACCCAAATACTCTACTTATTAGACTCCAAAATCACACTTTGAATGTTTTTCATAAATTTAATGTTGTTCTAGAAATAATAGAACCTGTTTCACATGATGCAAATGTTCTTCCTAAGATTTTTTTCAGTTAGAATGTCATAAAAAAACAGCAATAAAAATTTCCTTCAAATGCCTAAAAATAGTATTCATCAAACTTTGAAATGTATATGGTTCATTTTTGAGACAAAAATTCATGACCAAAAAATCATAATGGCCTTCATGAATTATAAAAGATTTTTTAGGGACATCTTCATCTCTAATTCAAATTTGATGGTACCTAAAATAAAGAACTAGTTTTGTAAAATAAAAAACACCATGTAACTCATCTAAAAAATCATCAAGTACCAGAATAGGGAACTTATAAATTATGGTGCACTTGTTAATCTCTCTATAGTCTAGGCACAACCTCCAAGTATCATCCTTATTATGCACCATGACCATTGGAGAGGAATATTCACTTTGGCTATGTCTAATAATACTTTCCTCTAGCATCTCATGTACCATATTTTCAATTTCAATTTTATAGATATATCGATATTGATTCAGTCTAATGTTTTATGGTAAAATTCCTAGACGTAGTCATATGACATGATCATGTTCTCTTCTTGGTGGAAGTCCTATTAACAAGGCACTAAAAATAATGGGGTGGTCATCAATAATCATCTGTAGACCAGGATGCATAAAAAACCTTTGTTGGTTTAACTTATATGGAACATAATCTTGATACAAATTCTTTAGCCACTTTTATAATAATATTTTTCATATGAGATGAACTAACCAATTATGGATATTTTTGTTGTAATCCACATAGTTCAAAAATCCTACCATCAAAATGAAATTGCATGAATAGTTCTTAGAAATTCATCTCAATTGTTCCCAAGGTTGTGATATTTTGGAGTCTAAGAACAATGTTTTCCCTACCCATGGGAATAACAAACATAGAATAATATATCCTATAGTCACCCATATAAAGCTTAATACTATGGAATTTTACATAATAATTGACCGCATGACCATCTACAATCATGACTTGAAATTCTTGAGCTAGATAAATGAAATGGTTAAAATGAGTAGATAACTTATTATTAATGAATTTATATTTAATCCATGAGTCAATAAATACTTTTACCTTATGTTTATTGATTAAACCCACAACTTTAATGGTTTTAGAGTGATAATGCACAAAAGTGCATGATAGGAGATAGTTGGTTGGGATTATTTGGATTCTATCTTTGGCACCACTTTATCATCATCTTCTTCCTCATTGACCCATTTAATTTATTAAATATTATTCTCAACCCATTTATGTCCCTTTATCCATTTAATATCACAATTTAAACATAAACCTTTCATTCATTTTGCTTATTTTTTATGATGTGTCAATATGGTAGGCTGAGGAAATGATGGTGACAAGTTGCTTCGATCTTTGATGTTGGTGAATGATTATATCTTGATAGATTAAAAACTTACTCTACCCTCCAAGACTTGAGAATAGATTCAAAGATAGTATCTGGATTAATAATGTGTACCTCATGTTTAATGTGGTCATTGAGACCTCCAAGAAATAAGTCATTTAGGTGCTCCTTAGGAATGTTATCAATGTGCAAAGAGAGGCTTTGGAATTGATGAACATAATCCTTGACTGATCCTATTTTTCACAGCTTTTTAAATTGACTAAAGTGGTTATCACTCACATTATTACTGTTGACCCAATTTTGCCCCTCAGGCAAAATCTCGATCACCTTCTACACTTGCTATGAAAGGCCAGTCATTTCGGGTTGCAAGGTCCACCTTCAGGGTTCAACAGCTCCATTTCAGAGCATTGGTTCATCAGCCTCATTCGTTGACGTTCACGGTAGCAAAAGTCAAAGTCTTCAAATGTTCATGCAAGGAGAGAAGAGGAGAAAAGACCGGGGTGTTTAACACTTAGGCAAAAAAGGAAGGGCAGACAAAATGTAGAGGGCGGCAAAATTGCTGCCCACAACATGGGTAGAGAAAAAGAGACCCCCTACATGCATGTAGAGGGCAGAAAAATCACCGCGTGAAGCAGCCAACAGAGAAAAAGAGGCCACTAACATCGGTCGACATCGACAAAACTACCGCCGTCGGCATCTTACATAGACCGACGTCGGCAAAACTGCCACGGTCAGCATATTATCGGTCGATGTCGGTAGAAGTCCTACATGTAATCCACAACAGCGGGCGGCAAATTTGCCACCCACAACAATAGGTGGCAAAAATCACCTGCAGTGCACAAGAAAAAGCCTGCCCAGCCACTGGAAGAGAAGACCAGCATGCAAAACGAGGCAACAAGCATGGTCTTGGTAGACTTGTGACATCAACTACAGTGTTTTTCACTCTTTCCAATGAGACTCCTCTTGGCTTTTCCCTATAAATGGTTAGACTTGTTCATTTATCAGGGGATCTTCTCACACTTTTGTAAAGAGCACTGCTCTCCAAATTTTCCACCTAAATCAATAAAAGATAGTTTTACCTCTATTTGGATGGATCTTTCTGTGTATGCATTGAATGTTAATCTATGTCCAGTCATTGTCTCTTGATGCTCTCACCGGTTCAACACCAGCAAACATGTGATCTACAAAGTGCCACTGTCTGCTGCTGTCAGGAGTAGAGTTCTATTTTGGAGGTATAGAACAGGTGAGGTCACTTATAATGTGTATTTCTCAGCACCTTGGTGAGTCCCTATTTCTTGTGCTTTCCATAAGAACCTCCCTATCATCCCAAAGACCTAGTCTTTTCTGCTAGATCTGAGTGTATGTATGTTTTTGCCTGATCCTGAGTGTGGATGTGGGAAGGCCACTTTCATTTTTGGTGTATCACCTCTTTTAGAGTAGGCTATTTGTTTTCATGCTTTTTCTCTCTCCCTTTTCATCCCCCCAGTATATCTATATATCTATATTTTTGCACTGCCTGAAACAAACAAGATACATCAGAGGGAACTAGCCCATACCTAGAGACTCTCCTCTCCTGCTTCACCATCCCACAGGTGAGAGAGGGGTTTCCATGTTGCGGGGAGAGGGCAGGAATATGTTTTCCTGCCATAGGGTGCACTTTCCAGCGTCAATAGTTTTGGCACACCTGGTGGGACCTCAAGTTTTCTAACGTAGTAAAGTTTTAGGGCTGATGCTGGTCTTGTTACGATAAATCAAGTTTCTTCAGCATCTAGCGACTTCGATTAAATCTGCTGGTTAAGCAGCCTAGTGCCACCAAAAATCATCACTTCTCGTATGTATAATTCTTTTGCAAAAAATCATGGATTTTGTTCTCCTTCACATAATATCGATCAGACTCAAAATATTTATGGAATCCCCTCAAGTAGCTCTCCTAGTTGCCCTGCAACTATAAGGGAGGTAGTGTTGGGATTTGAGAAGCAGACAAAAGAAATCGACAGATTGGAAGAGCAGCACAAGTATCAGCATGAGCTGATGTATAAAGAGGAGTGCTTGTCTAGGCAAGCACATGCTTTGTAGTCCATGAAGGAGGAGGTAACAAAATGGAGAAATCCATCTATTCAAGGCAACCAGCCTTGCGTACCCCCTCCTAACCTAAAGAAAACCCCCTCTTTTGCACCAAATCCATTTTACCAAATTACACTTGCTCACTCCAACTCATCAAATACTGTTGCTCCCAATCCTGTGTGCCTGGCTTTCCAACACCAGAGGGTATCAGAGCAACCTCCCATGAAGATCAATCTTTTCAACTCCTTAGATCAGGGTTCTTCCATTGAGAATAATACCACCAGCCAGCATGTCCCTCTTCTAGAGGCTCCTCCAATGCCCCAACAGTGTTTTCCTTGCCTTCCTCAGCCTCCCCAAGTTTTCCAGCATGATGTGTAAATTCCAAGTTGGAGGAAAGAATGTCAAGGACCAGCTCAGAGCTTTGGAGAGGATCATTCTAGCCACCTCCAAGAAAGATTCTTCTAGGAAAACCTAGCCAGATAGATTGAAGACTTAGAGGCTAGGATGAAGCTACTCCTTGAAAGGGAGTTAATTTTTTTAGACCTTGTAGAAGAGCCCCAGGGCCTTGTGGAAAACAAAGTTGTTGCCTGTTCATAAGAGCAAGATTCAAATTTAGAGATCTTGAATTGGGAGAAGACAGTGGAATCATGGGGCAGAAAAGAGGAAGAAGAAAAGCAAGGTTTTTCTCAGAACCTTGAAGAAGTTGAAACTGTGCCTGCCTATGATGATACTGGTAGCCTTTAGGAAAAGCTTTTACAAGAAGATCTGAGTAGGAGAATTGCAGAGTTGGAATTCAGAGAGAGTTCCCCCAGCCAATGTGTGATGGATGGTTCAGACCAAATAGCACATTCTATGTCTGAACACACCCCACTTACACATTTCCAAGAGAGTTATCAGGCCGCCCCTGATATTGATGAAGTGTTGACCAAGTGGAGAGAGGAGAATCATTCGATTCTAGCTCAAGGGTTGCCCCCTCTCCCACATGTTTTCTCCACTTCATCCCTTCTCGAAGGAGAACCTATTTTACAAGAGGCAGGTGAGGGGCAAAAGATCCAATCTATAAATCTTCAGGACACTGTTATGAGCGACAACGAAGAAGAAATTGTCATTGAGGCTCCTTGTGAAGACCTTATCAGTAGTGGAGAAGATGCAGGCCTTGCATATATGCAGATGTTCTAGCAATTCGAGGAGGAACAAATGCATGGTAAGCTCTCTTCTCCTCTGTTTGATGAACTTCCTTGCTGTTTTGATGAGGATGACTACATTGAAGAATCCAAGAAAGAGGAAGATCAGGGGAATATTTTTGAAAATCTAGAGAACCTGATCAGCAAAGAGGAAAAAGAGAAGTCTGTCTTCATGGAGGAATGCCTTGAAGAACTGAGCTTTAAACAGATAAGTGAAGTCTTGTGGGATGAGCAATCATTTTTTGAGCCCCTTTTAGACATCACCATATTCTCCCTTCTTCAAGAAGGCCAAGAGGAAATAGAGGACGAGTCTGACAGAGTTTTCAGTGAGGCAGAAGGAAACAAATCAGACCATGATACATTGCAGAAGAATTATGCAGATCAGAAGGCTTATGGTGATAAACTGGCAACAATTGATTTCCTGGTGAGGGGCACCAATAGAATAGACCAAAATTTAATAGGCCTCCAGGGACAATCAGAGTATGTATATATCGGAGGCATGTTTGAATATCCACTCGGTTCCCAGCCAACTCAAGTGACAGGCAAGAAGAGCAAGTCACCATCTCTCTTTTTCTTTCAGCTACTTACCTGTCACAATAAGTCTCTTCACCAGGAAGGGGACTTGAGAAATTTTCCTTTCGATCCAAGAGGGATGCGAACATTCTTGGTTAGCTGTACATAATAGTTTGCTTTCAGTTGTTCTTCCTATTTTCCCTAAGTGCAGTTATACAGTTAGTTATTTTTTAACTTTGTGTGTTTCCCTTTGTTTGGGGGTAAATTCTGTGTATTTGATTCTGGGATCTTGAGAGTTGTGGAGAACTCTTTTCAAAGCCACCATCTGACTCTGCACCCAATGGATATGTAAGGCAACTGGTTTCTAAGCATAGCAGGCACGCTTACCCTGTGAGTTGCCAATTTATTGACCCAATTTTGCCCCTCAGGCAAAATCTCGGTCACCTTCTACACTTGCTATGAAAGGCTAGTCATTTTGGGTTGCAAGGTCCACCTTCAGGGTTCAATAGCTCCATTTCAGAGCATTGGTTCATCGGCCTCGTTCGTTGACATTCACGGTAGCAAAAGGTAGAGTCTTCGAACGTTCACGCAAGGAGAGAAGAGGAGAAAAGACTGGGGCGTTTAACACTTAGGCAAAAAAGGAAGGGAAAACAAAATGTAGAGGGTGGGAAAATTGCCACCCACAACACAGGCAGAGAAAAAGAGACCCCCTACATGCATGCAGAGGGCGACAAAATTACCACATGAAGCAGCTGGCGGAGAAAAAGAGGCCACTAACATCGGCCGACGTTGACAAAACTGCCGCCATCGGCATCTTACATAGACTGACATTGGCAAAACTGCCACGGTCGGCATATTATCAGCCGATGTCGGCAGAATTCCTACATGTAATCCACAACAGCGGGTGGTAAATTCGCCGCCCACAACAGCAGGTGGCAAAAATCACCTGCAGTGCACAGGAAAAAGCCCACCCAGCCGCCAGAGGAGAAGACCAGTATGCAAAATGAGGCAACAAGCATGGTCTTGGTAGACTTGTGACATTAGCTACAGTGTTTTTCACTCTTTCCAATGACACTCCTCTTGGCTTTTCCCTATAAATGGGCAGACTTATTCATTTATCAGGGGATCTTCTCACACTTTTGTAAAGAGCATTGCTCTCCAAATTTTCCACCTAAATCAATAAAAGATAGTTTTACCTCTATTTGGATGGATCTTTCTGTGTATGCATTGAATGTTAATCTGTGTCCAGTCATTGTCTCTTGATGCTCTCACTGGTTCAACACCAGCAAACCTGCGATCTACAAAGTGCCATTGTCTGCTGCTATCAAGAATAGAGTTCTATTTTGGAGGTATAGAACAGGTGAGGTCACTTACAGTGTGTATTTCTCAACACCTTAGTGAGTCCCTATTTCTTGTGCTTTCCATAAGAACCTCCCTATCATCCTAGAGACCTAGTCTTTTCTGCCAGATCTGAGTGTATGTATGTTTTTGCCTGATCCTGAGTGTGGATGTGGGAAGGTCACTTTCATTTTTGGTGTATCACCTCTTTTAGAGTAGGTTGTTTGTTTTCATGCTTTTTCTCTCTCCCTTTTCATCCCCCCCAGTATATCTATATATCTATATTTTTGTGCTGCCTGAAACAAACAAGATACATCAGAGGGAACTAGCCCATACCTAGAGACTCTCCTCTCCTGCTTCGCCATCCCACAAGCGAGAGAGGGGTTTCCATGTTTTGGGGAGAGGGCAGGAATCTGTTTTCCTGCCGCAGGGTGCACTTTCCAGCGTCAACAATTACTACAATGTAATTGTATCTCCTCTATAAAAGCATACCAAGTGAGATTGAGAACCCTTTTATTATTTTGAACACACAACTATATATAATAAATGAATTATCCTGGTTATAGATATATGGATTCCATGACCACCTTTGGACACATAAAATATGATACATATAAAAAAATCCATTAAGTTGGTCCAAGTGACTAGATACTTCTTGTCATTTTTTTGTATTTCCACTTTTGGCATCATGTTCCTTAACTATGAAGTACTTGGATTTGGATTGGGATGGATAAAAAATCAATTATAGTTGGGTTGTGAAATGGTGATAGGTAGATAGTTTTTTTATTGATCTTCAAATTTATCACAAATATACTAAGGTAGCTTGTATGATCTTCTTTTCATAACGTATGCCTTGAACCTCATATTGTATGTCATGCACATCATACTCAAGTTGGCTTACTTTTTGATCTATGATAGAAAATCCTAGAAAATTTGATTTGGTATCCCCCCCGCTATTGAATCCATATCTTCTTTATGAAGAGTTTCACTCAACATTTTAACACCCTTGCATCAGTTCCTAGTTTGTGGTCCTACCATAATGAGGCTTGACAATGTCAATCCTGATTGTCATCTTTGGCCCAACTTTGGCCAAGATGTTTTGCACTATTTTTAACCTTAAATCTGAAATTACAAACAATAAACCCTCACTATTTTTTTAAATCTTTCCAAAAATGTAAATAAGTCTAAAAATCCTTAAAATGTGGCCTCTAGAGTGAACTTATGGAAAACCCTAAATTAGTAATAAATTATCTAGATGGATCCCCAAACCCCAAATGTTCTACTAATATATGCTTTAATTATATTAAAAATCTGGTAAATAAATTGAAGTTAAATTATCAACCAATTTTGAGATATGAATAATTATCTAATAGTAGAGTTTTGTACACTCAATTTCCAAAATCTATGCTTTGATATCACTTGTAATGAAATTACTTCACCAATAAAGTAGAATAACAATAATAGATCAAAACATGACTAAAATATATCAAAATATATGAATAAATGACAAGCCACTTTGAAGGGGAAACCTCCACAAGCTTAAATAAGAGTAGAATTCACAATATGATGATCAAGTACTAATCCCTAACTCTTATTTATAGTCTTCATAGGTTATGATTACTCTATATGATAACCTATATAACTGAATGAGATCTTAGAGAAGTGAAATATAATAAGGAAAGGGTTATGTAAGCCACAAGTTAGTTACACATATCCCAACACACACTATAGGCTAAGGGCATATAAATAATTAGAAGGGAGGATAATGTTTGGAGAAGAGTAGTATTTTGAAGAAGTTATTCTAAGTTTTAGGATTGAAGCAAGTTAAACTTCTAGTTTAGTAAAAGTCATAGACATGGATTGTTCACTTCAAGGGTACATAACCCCTATGCCTAATTTATCATCAGAAAAAAGGAAAAGTGTAGATGTTAGTAGAGATAATACTTGGTTTGGTTCATTTATATATAAATTTAGGAAGTATGATGTAGATACTAATAAAATTATGGATAAGAATAAATTGATTGAGGTAATATTTTAGGTTTCACAAAATCTTAATACATTGCCCAAGTTGAGTTCACCACCACTAGTTTCAATTGTTATCATTATAGGAATAGATCTAAATCCAAGATTTTTTATCAAATTGACACCATATGATAGGTATACCATCCCTTAGTAGTATATTATAACTTATGAGATGAAATGGCAGATAAAAAATGTAACTACAAATGATGTGAAGAAGTGTGAGATCATAATAGCTTTAATAAGATGAGCTATGGAGTTTATCTAAAAAAGAGATGTTACTAAATTGAGTTTTATTGATGTCGATGCCCTGTTAATAGGTGAATTTAAAGTAGATAAGTGTGTGAGTCAAATGATCTAAGATATAAAATATATTCTATATAAATTAGGTGAATCAGTGTGGGATTAAATTTGTAGATTTTCTAATGTGATGAACATGGTAGACTTTGTATTCTAGGATAAAGATAAGGTCACAATGTTTATATAAGGCATGCAACCTCGAATTAGGTTTGCCATTATTCATACATAGTTAAATAATAAGGTAGATGCTTGGATAACTGTGGTCCATGTGGAATAAATAAAGGATTATGGAGAAAGCCCACAATCCACTACAAAGATGGATGCAAAGCTCGATGATGTATTGCATAAGATGGAGGATCTACATGAAATTAATGGGCCCAAGATAGGTATCTAGTGCATGAAATGTAAAAAATAAGGGGCACTATCAAAATGACTTCCTAAAAGGATAATTATGTAAAATATATTGTATAGTAGGGCATGTGACTACAAAAAATTCATTTGTTATAAAAATACATTCAACAACCTTAAACTCTATATTGTAGCTTATAAAATTTTCACAATCACGATGACAAGAATTTTTTATCACTCTAAGAAATAAAGGAGGACATAACCAATAATATATTTATATTCATATCCTAATAATTTCCCTCTTGTAAGTCATGAATACCAAGTCTAAATGTAGACATTAATTTTGTGATGCAAACTACTCCTTGATGGGTGCCAACATCACCTTAGTATCAACCACAGACTCTCATAGGATAGACACCATAGGATCCTTGATATCCTTAGTACTAAATGGTATGTTTTCCTCCATCTCCATAGTATCAATATCCATTTCACTCTATCTCACCTCAACAATAATAATCAAGGTGGACTGTATCTTCTCGTCAAAGAATGTAAGGGGGATATGATGGACAAAAACAATAAGATTGGGTTTCTACTTAGAGGAAAAGGTGATATGATGGGTCTTAAAAATTAGGATGGGGTTATTAAAAAAATAAGTTTGACATAGAAAAGGATATTGGGGTGGATAATAAGGTTTAAATTTTAGCCAGCGTGAATGACATGCATGTCAACCAATTATATGTTATTTATGTGGGGAGTATAAGCATTTCTCATGAAATTTCAAAACTAATCCTAAGAGTCAAATTTATTGTGTTTATTACAAATCTTTATAAAAAAAACACACTAATTTTTATCTAACATGATCAAATATAGGAGATAAAACACTATTTAAAATGTGAATTTGATTAATTCACACTCTAAGGATGCTACGTTGCTATAGGCAGTCACACAACAACAACATGACAAACATGGATTACCTCCTTTAGAGATGCCATAGGAATAAGTAATAAGAATGGTCTAGTAGGATAAATATCCTAACCCTATGATAGAAAATGTTTTGATGTACCAAGCATCTTAGGTCTTGAAAAACATTCAACATTAGGTTATATCAGAAGGTGATACTACAACCATTGATGCACATGTGTATGGTCAAATTGTATGAATAATGAGATAAGATGGATTAGTTACTACCTTGACTGATCTTCTCAAAATACTAAGTACTCTAAAAAATTAAGACATATCATAGAATATTAAAAACCTTCTTCATAACATGTTATAAAGCACACAAAAGGGTTAGTAGCACACTGACAAAGCAGTATAGTATGTGAAAAATAATAAGCCCCATGATGTTGACTCCCATATGGATATTGAATTGGTAGGGTATGAAGTACAAAATTTTGTGTTTGACTTTGGAAGCACAATCAATATGATCCCTTGATATACATGGGAAGTTTTTAGATGATCAATGCTCAACTATAGTCCAATAATGTTAAAACTCTCAAACTTTGGTAGGGTAGAAATGATTGGTTAGTTGGAGGATGTGGAGATAAAAGTTCAATACCTAAACCTATAAGGAGTTTTTGAAGCAATTGATATGAATACTAATGAAACACGTACCCTTCATTGATTGGTAATAAATGGGCTTATGATGGTGAAATGACCATTAATATAGATTATAATTAGCTAGAGGTGCATCAAAGAGATTTAAAAAATCATTATTCCCTTAAATAAACATGAGATCAAGCCCTATATTATACATAAAGATGACAATTCACCATTTACCTATGGGGATATAGATGGTTCAAGATGGGAACCTAATCAAATACCAATGCACTATGAGTTGGAGAATACCAAAATTTCCATCTAAAAATGAAGCCTCAATAGTAGTCACAGCAAAAAGAACAACTCTTTATAGAACAGTGATAACAAATGCACTAGTTTCATAAATCCAAATAAAATAATGTAAGTCAACATCTTTGTAATCTCTAACTATGTCTGAGTTGGATTTCTTATACAAAGTAGGTGTCATAGATATGGACTATATTAAACCAATGAAATAAGGACTTTTACCCTAGGAGATAATGTATTCAATAAGTGGTGATTTAGATACCAATATATTGAACCAAATAAGAGGAGATCATGAGGTGCATATGATGCTCATGATTTTTAATATAGAGCACCAACCACCTCAATATTTTAAAGCTCACAAATTGGATCCACTTATCTTTAGGCTAGAATAGTATGTACCAAATATAAACCATAAGGTGAGTACACTAAAATATGCACTGAAGGGAACTATTGCAACTTGGTGGGAAACACATAACAAACTAGTTGTAATGGGATAATGCTTGTGAATTATTGTGAGTGTGATTTCAAATACTATCTATTGTCTGAAAACACTATCCATTTTTCCAATAAGGTTAGTGTCCAGATATGCACATCCATAGGTGGGTAGATGTGTGGTATCAATAAGGTATAGAATTAAAATATTGGGTACATGTATTCATATATACATTGGTTTCAATTTCAACAACATGGTACATGAATAAAGACCATTGAAAGAAGATAAAGAAGTGGCTACAAGTCCAATAATATTTTATTCAAATTTTTGTGTTTGACGATGAGGACTCAATGGTACATAAATATTTGCATAAGATAAATATATTCTTATGTCATGGTCGAGTAGATCTTAATAGTACACTAGAATCTACTTCACAAGAGGATACAACCTTGAAATTGACTTATTGATGAGGAGTAATAGGAAGTATCTAATGATAATGTTGAGCACCTAGTTTTGAAGGACTCTTTGAGATAGAATGAGAAGTGGAAGAACCTAAATTTAAAGTCATAAAACAAAATTAATATCAACAACCATGAAATATACATATTCAATAAAATAAGGTGAGATAATTGTGAAATAATCCATTACAAGTGATTCCAATAAAATATATCAAGAGCCATTAAATAAATTGGTGGCTAATATTGAAACAAAGTCTGCACCAAAACTTATAACTTTGGGTGACTACTAGACACAGAATGTGGTGTCTAAGGGATTACAACTCCTACAAGATTTCTAATATGTATTTTCAGCTATGTTTATAAAATTTAAAGGATTCGATCCTTCCCTAGATGAGATGCACATAGAGCTAAAAGAGTGTGTGAGGCCTGTGAATAAATGCCCATATAGGTTAAATGTCAACATGAAGTTGAAATTAAAAGTTGAACTAGACCATATGTAAGACACAAACATTATATATCAAGTGGAGAAATTAGATTGGGTTAGCCTAATGGTGTTTTAGCTTAATAATTTTGGAAAAATTAGAGTGTGTGTGGATTATCATGAACTAAATGATGCACATATTAATGATGTATTGCTAATTATGTTCATAGATGAAGTATTGGAGTCTTTTATAGGACATTAATTGTACTCTTTTACATATGGGTATAATGGATACCATCAAATACTGATTATGGTAGAAGATCAATCCAAAACCAAATTTGTAATAGAATGAATATATTTTACATACAAATTAATGTCATTTGAATTAAATAATGCTCCAACTATGTTCTATAGAGTTGTGGTCACTTCCTTTAAATATTTCATCCATGAGTCTCTTGAAGTCTACCTATATGATTGGGTTGTATTTTCCTTATTTAAGAAGAACTAGTCTAAGCTATGAATTATGTAATGTTGCCAACTTATGTGCATTGTGTTGAACCTAAAAAAATGCTTGTTATTCACACCTTTTGGTACTCTATTAGGGAATATAGTATGCAGTGATAGGATTTTGGTGAACCAACTCAAAATCATATTAATTATATGCCACCTCCTAAAACTTATACAAAGGTGTGATCCTTTTTAGGGCATACAAGCTACTATAGAAAATTCATTAAAGGCTATGCAGTTATATGTGCCCCTATAGAAAAGCTATTGCATAAAGATACCAAGACTAAGGTGTGCCAACAAACATTTGTATATATCAAGTAGAGATGGTAATAGCTCCCATTTTGGTCTTTCCTAATTGGAGTAAATGCTTTCACATTCATGCTGATGTTTTAATAATTATGGTAGGAGTTATTCTTGCATAACTAGGAGATAGAGGTTTGGATCATCCCATTCACTTTTTAAGTCACAAAATTTTAGCTATAGAGAATAATTATATGACTATAAAAATGGAATCTCTAACAATGGTGCTTGTAATGCAAAAGTTTAGGAACTACCTTCTATCCATGCCATTCAAATTCTTTACTAATCACCAGGATCTATGATACCTGGTAAATAAGAATATATTAGGAGGAAGAATATTTGGATGGTTAATTTTGTTTCAAGAGTTTCAATTCAAAGTAAATATCAAGTCTAGGAGAGAAAATGTGGGGTTATACCATTTGATCAGAATAGGTAATGGAGAGGAACCAAAATAATTTCAATATGAATCACCTAATGCATACATGTTTTGAGTCTCTGTGATTCTCAAAAATATGGAAGACATTGTAAATTTACTGGAACAAGGAATCTTTCCTATGTGCTATGCAAAAAGAGACAAAAACTAGTTGATCATGTGAGCTATTACCTTTAACATTATCAATGGATTTATATACAAAATGGGTAAATATGAAGTACTACATAGAGTAGCTCTAGAACATCAATGACCTCAACTTATTGAAGAGGCACATTAAGGAGTTACATGCAAATGTTCGACAAGAGAATAATAAAGGTTATAAAAAGTGATCTATTGTGGCCTACCCTATTTCAAGATACACACTAGGTAGCTAAACATTGATATATATGTCAAAGAATGGGAAAACAAAATTAGAGAGATGAGATGACACTAAACACTATGATAGTTGAGCAATCATTGATAGAAATGGGTATTAATTTTGTGGGACCAATCAATCCACCCAAAAAATTCATTCATATAAGATATATAATCACTTCAACATATTATTTTACGACATGGGTTGAAGATACTATGACACTAAGATACAATGCTAATGATGTAGCCAAGTTCCTTTATGAAAATATTATAACTGTATTTGGTTGTCCAAACAATTTGGTCAGTGATAGAGGAATACATTTCCTCATTAATACCATTAATACTCTCATGAAGGAGTTCATGATTTTTCACCATAAAATCATGGCATACCATACATAAGCAAATGGAAAATCATAAGCATCAAACAAAGTCCTTAAAAATATTCTCATAAAGATATGCAATGTCTAAAGAGATGATTGGGAGGATCAAATTTTTGTGATCCTATGGGCATACATGACAAACTATAAATGTGTGATAAGTTTCACCCCATTTCAGCTGGTATATGGAATTGAAGTAGTAATTCCCATGGAATACATACTACCTAGTCTATGAATTACAATGATCATGCATCTAAGATATTGGCAATATATGCAAGAAAGACTGATGGATCTAACCCAAATGGAATAAACTAGACAAATATCACAATAAACACAAGAGGTTATAAATTAAAGTCATAAATCATGACATGATCATAGCCTACAAACCAAATTATTTCAACTAGAACATGTAGTGATATTATATGATAGCAAATTCATAACATTTATACGTAAGTTGTACATTAGATGTAAAGGGCCCTACCTTATTCATGAATTACCCCTATAAGGAAAAATTATGTTAAGGGATTTACATTGAACCATTATTCTTCGGAGTGTAAATGGATGTATGCTTAAGCTTTAATTCCAATAATCTCTATCTGATCTCTTATAAATATCAAAAGTGGGTGATGAGTAGAATCATATAGTTTAGGTTTTTTTTGTTTAATGTATTATTTCTTTTTTTTTTATAGTTTTTAGTATAGTAGTAGAGTATGATATTTATATAGTAATTTAGTAGAACCAAAATAGTAATTTATTATCACAGAGTGTGACAAAGTGATCAATTCAACATAGAAGGAACACGTCATATAATTATATGGGGAGGTGCATCACCAACTTAGTCTGGGAATGAGGCAATGACACATAAAGTATGAGGTAAGGACAAATAATGGTCATTCAAAATTTGTTAATGATGACACACTTGAAAGGTTGCATCTTTTCTAAAAACAAATCAAAATTTAGATTTAATTAATGAATAATAAATGAAGCTTGACCAATGAAAATATAATGCATCACATAAATGAATCCTATCAACCAAAATAGTGCATCTGGATAGTGAAGTAATAAATTCACATCATTAAATAATTTATTTCATTCACTTTTTAAGGTATAACAATGCATATACAAGTCAACACATTGAAATTAAAGTGTTAGGTATAATCACATGGAAAAACATATATACAAGGATAGGCACACACTAGACCATTACATACCTTTTCCAATAGGATCCCTCTACATCTCAATATTAATTAATTCTCTTACATGTGAATTGCTTATTATATCTAAGTCTAGATGAAACCAATGATCTCTAGCTATCAAAATACATGCCATGGATAGATCACAGCTTCTTATCCCACTCACAAATGCATAGAAAGAGAATATGGGCATATATATATCATGATCCATACATGTTTGAATTTATATATGTTTTTGAATCCAACCTATTCACTCCTGATCAAAAAATAAAATCATAGACACAAGCCCTAATGCTTCAACATCGACTATGAGGGTCCAACATAGAGTGAATAATCAAATTGATGAATTTTTGGTAGATGGATGAAATTATGCTCACCCTTATCAGTTGGTACATTGATGGTGCAATTTCTTTGTCAAAAAATGTGATAATATTCATCATTTTAACCATAATGGTGAAATCAATAGGGTTTCTTCTGAGGGTAAATATTTTCCCCATTACAAGACAAAGGCACCACTAATTCACTCAGACACATGGGAAATATATAATAGAGTATCTATGGGTATTCCCACTAATTATGTACAAGATGCTTAAGTGAAAATCATTGTATAATTCATTACAAAGTGGTTCTATAAAAACACTAAAAATTCCAAGCAAGCCACCAAAGTTGTCATTGACATCACCTACCACATGATAAGGCTCAATGAATATTTTAATTTAACAAAATTTTGGGTCTTTACACTCATCACAAATAATTAGAAGGTCATTAGCAAAACCTATCAGACCTCTCAGTACTATATTTTGATACTTATCCTTTTTTCACACAATTTAAGTCATTTTAGGAACTAATCAATCATCACATAGAGTTTTAACTTATGATTAATGTTTTCAACATTACCTGATCTAAAATAGGGTAATACTATGCATAATTGGGATGATTCAATTCATTGTGGTTAGAAATACTTTAGATGATTGATTCACACCCCCATATCCCCACAAGTGTAATTCAGTACTTAGGACAACATGTTATAGTGACCAAGATCCATGATGGGATCCAAATCAGAGTTCACCATCTATTAAAAGTGCCTGTCACTTCTTTTCTATTTTTTGTTACTATGTTCGATGCATAGGCAAAATTTATATGATAAAAATATTTGGTTGAAAAATCAGTACCACCATTGTGATCAATGACTTTAGGGGTGTAGTAAAAAATACCTCGTAACCATAAGTATAAAAATAAGAAGAGGTGTAGGCATCACCTCAAGTAGAAGTAGCCTTATCACATACTATTATAGTAAAAAGGAAGGCACCACTATGTTGAGCCTCACTAGCTCCATCAAAGAAGAGGACACACAACACCAAATCATGGCTAGATCATAAGCATCTTCCAATAATAATAACATAAATTGATATTACATATTTGGGTATAGAAGATTAGGAAGTCTTACAGTCAATGCTCATAGACATAGGTATGGAAGTCTATAACCAAGAGGAATACAAATATTTTTTCTTTTAGAAGGTAGTACACACTTGCTAAGTGAAAAATAATATATGATAATACTTTTGGGTTGACATCATCACACCTCCACCATCCATAATATTATACACTTGTAATCATGAGGTAGAGTGCAAATGCCAATAAGCTAAACTCTTTCAAGTGATCCACACACAGGATCTATAGTAGTGGAGACAACCTCACCATAGGAAGAGAGATCTAAAAACAAATTGGTGCATAAAAAGAGGACCCATATTGTGTTGATATTTTCACCATCAATAAAAGAGATTATGATTTCCTTTATCTATCCTCTAATAATTGAGGAAGAGGAACCTCAACAAGTTCAAGCTCCATTACTACAATAACAAGAGGTAACTCGAGCCTACAACTCCCAGACTAAAGTATTACCTTATAAATCCCATGGTGGTGGATTCATTTATTCCTTCATCTTCAAATTTTAAAGAACAATTAGACATCACACCTCAGGAGTAAGTTAAGACTGAGTAGTTGACTGAACAAGAAGACATCATAGCTTAGGAGAAAATTGTTAAAGTATAATTTAATGAATAAAAGGCTAGAAGGTGGATGTGAATAAGGCTCACAAGGAAGACAAAGGAGGAGTGGAAATGAAAAGCTATTGAATATGAGGAGTAAATGAAGCAACAATAAGAGGAAAATAAGAAATTTTCTGAGGAAGTGCAAGCACAAAATAAAAAGGATGAAGAATCTATTACAAGGAATAAAAAATAAGAAACATAGGTTGAGAAATAAATATAGAAAATGGCACGATAGAAAAAGCAAAATAAGCAATATGTAGAAGAATAAGTTATGAAAAAAGAATCCAAAATGGAAAGTCAAGAGGCACAAACAATGTAGTTGAAGAAGGTTGAAACTAAGGAAGCAACTAAGGCAAAAGATGAGAAAGGAAAAGAATCCCCAAATAGGTAAGAAGAGAAAGAAAATAACATATCCCCTGAGAAAGAGGGAAAGGATAAGGAATATGTAGACACCAAATCCAAGGCAAAATCAAATTGAAACATGAAATAAGAAGTTTTAGAAAACTAGGTAATCAAGGCTTTGACGAAGGGTGAGATACATGTATCCTAGTAGCCACCTTCTACACCACAAGGATCAAGTTCCACCTAAGGGGTTAGACAAGAGGAATTTTATAAAAATAAATAGTTCCCCAACAAATGGTTATGGGATTTACCTACAACCTCATCTTGATGAATAACATTTTCTTTGCTAATGGCACAAATCAAGAACGTACATGTCACAAATGTCACTTCAAGTTTAGATCTACCATAATAGTGAAAGAAACATGTCTCAACTTATACTATCAAATAAAATTGAATTAGAAACCAAATTTCAATAATATATCACTCAGAAGGCTTTGACCTTAGATTAATAGGTATCACAACTAAGGGAGGAAAATGCAAACCTACACCTTTGACTCACCAAAGTGCATCAAATCATTGATAAAACTTTCCCTATGTTGGTTCCTCAATTATTGGGTGACCAAGTGATGTCTAAAGATAATTAATTCTTAGCTCTCTTGTCATAGGTAATAAAATATTGGATTATTATGAAAAATATACAATATATTCACACATAAGGTTAGAATATTAAGGCAAAGACAAAGGTAATTTTTGAACTTTTATAATAATATGAACAAGTTTTAGATATGACTACACTCTAATATAAACATATATCATGAGGCATGCTCAATTGGAAGAGATAATTGAACACTTCATGGTCTGAGGCTATACCAGAGTTTGGTAAGGTAGACATATCTAAAGTAATGATGGAGGATCAAATGGCTACCTTTAACACATTGGATGTCTCACTCAAGTAGTCACTTAAATCAAGAGATAATATTATGAACAAGCTTTAAATGTGGAAAAATGAGATGATACACAATACATTTGTTGGCATATAAATGTAAATCATGAAGATTACTTGTAATAAATATCTTTATAAATATAGTAGAAAGTGTTGAATGTTATGGCGCTCCTCACCGTCACTAAAGAAAATGATATTTAGAATTTGATGGCGTGCTAAATCCCACTACCCAAAATGATCAGTATGTTGTAATAATTTATCACTCACTAGATAATGTTTTAAAAGGACTTGTCACATTTAGATATCTCTATTGTAGACATCATTTAAGAGCCTAGTTCCTCCCTCCAAACTATTTCTAATAAGAGATTCATTAGAAAACTATGGCCATAGCTACATATTCAATGATTCAACCTTAGCGACCATCACCGACATTATATTATACAACTAATAATTCTTTAATAAAACTCAAGCATAATCATCTTCACATCCTCATATAGTTCCTTCAACATAGTTGACACCACCACCTTATTTTTAGGTATTGTGCACACTTGAGTTTTGAATTTTTGAATAATTTTTTTAGTAGGAAGGATAAAACATTAGGAATGGGGCTAGGTTGGTTGAAAACCTAAAAGGGTAGTCACTTGGTTATGTTAGTTTATTAAAAACCTATAAGGGTAGTAAAATTGTATTTATTTAGTTAAAAACTTGAAAGGGATACTAAGTAGTGTGTAAGAGGTGAAAATTATTAAATGACATCTTGAGTGATAAATATGAATAATATTTTTAGTCCAACCTTTCTCATTATGAAACTTTATTAGAATCACTATGTGACACACTTATTGTGACTTTGTCTCAGGAAGAGACAATGATTTAAGTATAGGAAAGTGTTGGTAGTAGAACAAGGATGAAAAATCATAGTGTATGGTTGTATGTCAAATACACAATTAAAACCATTTTATACATTGTATATTATTTTTGTATATATGTGACTCTCATTGTATATCAAAAGTCTTCAAAATGTGAAGTCTTCTTCTAGATTGTAGTCAAATGTTGTAATGTGAAGCAATAGAGTCTTTTGAAAGATATATAAACACTACTCACTTGTATTTAAAATGGTTTCAAAATATTGAGATCAATATAGAGACTTAGAAATGGTTTTCCTTTGTGTTTCCTTGTATTCCTTTCTTTGAGTTATTTTGTGTTAGTGTAATATGTTCATTATGAAAACACTTACTATTCTAAGTTGATAGTATATTCTATGTCAATATTGGATTAATATAATTTTTATGTGCACATTCCCATTTTATGTTTATGTATTATGTTTCACACAGTTATTCCCTATGAGCATGCTCCAATGAGTTTTCCATGAACCTCTGCTAATAGAGAAGGATAATTGTTATTCATCCTTCAATCAGATAAGTGTCAATAATTACAAATGGAGATAGGTGGAGCCTTTTTTCTTCAATTATGATGGTCCACCACCATAAATTCATAAATATAATAAATTAAAAAATGTCCATATCATAAATAATTACACTCCCCTTAGCTAAAGCAAAGTATCAATAGTGAAAAAAATCATCCATATTTATCTATAATAGATATAATATTGATAACATAATTACAATATGAGAGGGAACATAATGGGCTAGGAGGTCTCATCAGAATAATTAGTTTATCAAAATTGACCTTGAAAATACCTATGACCTAATTAAGTGTCCTTACATATTGCTTCAAGCACTTGGCTTTGGTTCTAATTTTATCAACATAATTAAATTACTATTTTGGGATGTGGGTACCTATATCACCATTAATGGTTTCCAATATGAGAGATTGTCCATATTTCATTACATTCATCAAGGTTTCCCTCTATCCTAGTCCCTATATAGGTCGATTATTAAGGGGTTGGATTATCTTCTAATTGACTCCACTTTTAGAGGCTTGGTTAAGTTATCTCTCTTCCCCATTCTCTATAATAAAATGATTAATGGGAACTTTTTTGATGAATTCTTCCTCACCTTAGCATAAAAGGATAATTTTTTTTCTAATTTCATGGAATGTCTATATTTTTTAACTTAGCTTCTGATTCTTCCATCCAATGGAAGAAAAATCCTAACATTACCAATATTCTATCTCCTTTTTACCTAATTGGATTCTCGCATATAGGTAGCTCTAAAATTTATATTGGTGAGAAATTTAAGTTTTTGAGCATCCTCTTTTCATTCCAAGCCACTCCCTCATATATCTAGAGCTACATGGTTCAAAAGGTTGATAAAAAGTTTGATTTTGGATTTATAAGCCTCTCTCCTTAGCAATAAAGTTCCAAACCTGCTCTAAGGTATCATATACTACTAATGTATACTATTATTCCTATTTGGATCCTTATAAAGTGACATGTGCCAAACTTGAAATAATCTTGAGGTAATTATTATGGGTCAACTGTAAAGACACCAATTGGTATTTCAAAACCATTATTATCACTTAGTTCATTATTATAATTGGCAGTATGTTTTTTTACTAAGAGCATTTAGAATGTTTAAACTTATTAAAAGACACATTGGAATGGATATGGATTCAAGTCTAGGGATATCTCTCAATTCGAACTCTCTGTGGCAGTTTCTCATTCTTACCTTTTAGGAACTGTGGTTCACTCTTGTGCCATGGATCAAGAGCCTCTAGATATTTAGAAAAAGGAATCAAAGTAATTTTTTACCTCTTATATTAAAAAACTAGGGATTAGACTCCTATAGACACTATTTATAAATTATATTTCACCTGTCTTGTACACTTGGAAAATATATATCATGGATGTACCTTCAACTTCTAGACCTTCTTGTTTTTGAAAGGCTTGTATACACTATCTCTCAATGCTAAATTATCTATATCTTAGTCTAACAAATATTATTATGATGACTTAGAACTTTTATCATGCTCAAAGTATTATAAACCTACTTATCTTCTATCTCTAAAAGTTATAGACATGTGCCTATTTTTTAGCTTCTTGGACACTTGCATCCCAGTTAGATGCATGTGTCAATGCAAGTTTACTACCCCAACATAAGTGTTCATTTCCCTAAAATTCAACCAAATTTCAATTGAAACATAATATGGTTAACTTAAGTGTTTTGATGCAAAATGTTATCCAAAATTATTGATATATACAAGATCAAACCTCATTCATTCCTCACCTAGCACAAACCAAAATAACTCACATGGGAAAATACCAAAAACATTTAATCAAGAGCTTATGTAAATAAAGCTTCCATATTTTCTCCTATTTATATATCAGTTATAAGGATCATCCCATGAGCCATATTTTCTAAGTTATAATCTAGGTCACTTTATGTATTTGTTTATCACACATTACATCTTCATGCACACACAAATCCACATGTGTGGGAGAACTACATAGTCTAAGGTCCTCTTTAGAATAGTATTTATGAAATCAACACCCACTAATAGATGGATATTTGGTGTTAGATTGGCATTGTGTGCCTACTAACCCATTTTTATCATAAGAACTATGAAGATGAATAACTCATGTTTTACTATTTGACAAGGAACAATAGTCCATGAGCCATATCTAAGCATACTAGAGTGAAGGCAACATAGAACCTAAAATATTATAGGTGGTTTCATATAGATATGGTAGTTATTATCTATTGGACATGTACATCTAAGTTAGACATAAATATTGACGCAACCATCCCAAGTCGATGCAAGTGTTGAGGCCATAGAGATATAATTTATAGAAATTAATGACTGATCCAAGGCATTAACTTAGTCCATTTCTAGTTTGTTCCATATCATCTCTACATTAACATCAGAACTAATTAATTATCTTGTTTTCATTATCACTGTAATATCTATCATAGCTATACTTTCTATTTTTAGCATATCTCAATAGCTAAATTTAGAATATTGTTTATTTGAGTTTGTAAATGGATTGGTTTGTTATAGAGATATTTTATTAACCTTGTGCCCTAGGTTATCTATATCCCATTTTACCCTAGATTCGCTAATATATATTTTAGGGTTAAACATTTGGTGAACCCAATTTATTTGAATGCAAAACATTTTCTAATTCTTAGTATTTTTAGTCACCTAGGGTTTCAAGTTGTACTTTTTCATGTATTACTTATATTATTTTTCATGCAACCTAGGCATAGCTCTAGATTAGGAGGTGTGCATATTGAACACATTGAGATTCCTCTCCTACTATATAAGATGTCTCAAACTAATGAAGGGCCTTAACCTATGGTACATGATGATACAAATGTTGAACATGAAAAACATACTAAAGAGTTTATCATAAAATAAGATTATTATAATGAAAATCATGAGTCTAATGAAACTTATGAACATGAGAAAATACATCATGAACAAGCACAATTAGTTTCATTATTTTGTGAGTGAATTCATCAAAATCTTGAAGATCTTGATGAAATCATAAGAACCATATTAGAAACTAAAATATCAAAAATTATATATGAACAAGTAGTTCCATCTATTGATCACGATATTAGAGTTATGGGTCATCCCCATATACCAAAAAACCTCCCCTTGAGCACTTTACCACTTCATACATCTAGTAGGGGCATGGGTTATGTCTTAATTCCTTTGTTTCCTAAAACTAATATTTCCACATCTTGCATGGGAAACTTTATTACTTCAACCCAATTTCCAGCTTTAATGCTTATATCTACCCAACCTATGGGTGCATATCCTTTGGTGACTTCTCAAATATACAACAATAAATACCAAGAGTTATAAGCTCTTGTTCAAACTATAAATTTTTTTAAAACTAAGGTTACAAATATCAAAAAAAATTATATGAAAGCAAGTTATGGTACTGATTCACAAGAAGTGTGCATAATCCTCTTGCACCAGAGATATCTTTATACCCCTTTCCAATTGGTTTTGTTTTACCTAAATTCTCATTTTATGATGGCAAGGATGATCTTGAACATCATCTTCAATATTTTTATGTGGCATACTTTGATTATGACTCTAATGATAAGCTTTTGACAAAATTATTTCCAAAGAGATTAAAATACTATGCTTTGAGGTGGTTTTATGATTTACCAACCCAATCACTAAATAAATTCAAACCTCTTGTAGAAATTTTTTTGGAACACTTCTCTATCAATATCACTAAAAAGGTTACCTATGCCCAAATTATGAAAATCAAATAAGGAACCAATAAACCTATCAATGAATATTTCTTATGGTATAAGACAATGTTGGATGAAATGACCAATCTGATGGTGGACAAAGAGTTACAATACATATTAAATCAAAGTTTACTTGCCCCATTACATGAGTCAATTTTTTTTTTTTTAAATAAATCTTTCAATGACTTATGACATATTGTTCATGATCATGAAATGAAACTTATCTCATTAAACAAACTTAATTATGTAGTAACCACACCAACTACATATACATATAATACCAAGTTTAGTATTAAACCAAGTTACAAAGTAAAGCCTCTTGAACCTAAAAAGGAAACAACTACCATTATTAATGTGGTGTCACAACAACCTAATCAACTTATCTTATCCAATGCACCAAGGAAATAATTTACATGCTTACCTAAGTCTTTCACTTCATTCCTGCCATGGTTTTTAGAGTGTTACCTCATATCTCTCCCTCATCATATAAAGGTTGATATGATTAGACCTCTACGCAAAGGGTATGGTACGAATGCTTATTGTGACTATCACCAAGACCCTAGGCATTCTATGAATAGATGTTTTACCTTGAAACATAAGATCTAAGACCTCATGAATGACCACGACATTACATTTCATTATCCTTAAAAGGAATTAGGTTCACAACTTGGTGATCACCAAAAACAAAAAATATTTAATAACCCTTTACAAAACCATTCTAAGAAGGATCCAAAAGTACAAATGGCATATAATGCACATCCTACTCTATCACATTAGGGGCACCCATTGGATGGGATTAATGGTACTTATACATGGCATACACCTTATATGGTTCAAATACTCTCTATTACTTTTGATGACAATGAGATTAGGGATGATGACTTAGATTTCCATTCCTTATTCATTCAAACATACCTTGATCACCAACCTAAACATAGTGTTATAATTGATAATGGTGAAAATGAGAACATTTATACCATGACATTACTTATGCATTCAAGTTATACCAATAATTATTTACACCCTTTGATTAAAAAAATTAGAGTATTTGATGGGAACTCACAATAGGTTCTTGGTGAGATTGACTTACCTTTACATGTGGGTCCTGCACATATGATTACTACTTTCTTAGTTACACATTTCTTGGGTGTTTTTGATATGTTATTTGGGATTACCTTTGATACATACACTTCAAGTAGAACCTTACATAGTGTATGGGCATGTTAAATAAATTATTTCCAATTGGGTAATAATAATTTTCAAAATTCCATATGAGCATCCACTTGAACAAGAAAAATTTATACTTATGTAGTTAGTTATCAAACCTAATAAGGTTAATATTCCACAAAATGGTAAGCAACATGAAATAACCTTTAATTTGAAACTATTACTTGAGAGAACATTACATTAGAGATCCACAATGGGTTCCATAGAATCCTC
>JARHVA010005346.1:37500-50000 GCA_037957365.1 Torreya grandis
GGGCGATGGGCAGTTGAGGTGGGGGTGTTAGGGAGACAAGCCAAATGACCCTCTGCCTCTTCATTTTGTTGTTCCATTTGATGTTCTCTCTAGTTTCCTTTATTTGGTTTGTTGTTCCATTTGATGTGACCTTAAAGGTGTGACTATTCCACTCATTTTTTATATAAATAGATTTGTAACATAATTAATTATTAATATATGGGATAATATTTTCAATCAAAAACATCATCCATGCATTTTGATTCTAATTATTGGGTTGAAATCACACCTACAAATTTCAATTAGTGAGATAAAGTGAGGTGTTATTTTTAATATAAATGAAGTAGATATATTATTTCCACATATTAAATAATATTCAATTACTATTAATTAAATTGCAATGTGAAAATTCTAGATTTTCAAAACTTGATCATATATAGACATGATGTGACAAATAATGCATTATAGCATGCAATATTAAGTTTTATGTAAATCAGTCATACTTATAAGATTGAATTAAGTTATATTTAGAAATTCCTTATAAAATGTTAGAAAAATATCCCCACCAAAGTGTTCCTATATGTTTATTATGTAATGAAATCAAAGAGGGTAAATCTTTATTATTTTAATTTTTATTCAATAAAGCAACGATAACTCATACATTCAATTTACCTTTATTGAGCAGTATGTATTTATGGGAAAAACATTTTGAATTACCTATCAAATATGTCAAAAAGAATAATATATTCTCATGAGACAATATCAAATAGATATAGATATAATTGGAACATGGTGATTCCGATCAAGTAGTTTCTATTCCATATGCATGGTTAGAAGACCTTAAAATGTGAGGAAAAAAATTGAACAATAATACCACATTTATTAGAAATAAGAGTACTATCAAATCCACATAGTTTAGAGAGTCGAATATAAAATCATATGAAATGTGATATTATTATATTTAAAATATAAATTAATATTAATTGTTTAGGGTTATGCAATTGACATTTTTTAATGTTTGATTTAGGTTAGTTAGGTTCTAATGTGTTTATGGGCCCAAAGATACGCAAAATGTATTTTTGAAAAAAGTAAGAAAATACAACATAACAATAGGAGGGATTTTCTAATAAATTTTATTATCAAGAATTAATTTTAGATGTTTGATATCATGTATATTACATAAAAAAATTGGATACATGAGAATAATCAAATATTACCATGCTACATGATTGACATATCACATGATAATAGGAGGGAAATCTATTTCCCACATCTCTCTAAAGAATTGAATGAGTATGTAACTCATATTTTTCAATTGGGTATTCAAATTAATACCACATGTGAAGGTTTATATAAACAATATATTTCCACATTGATATCTACCTATCTGATGAGATGAGACATGGAAAACATATGGGTGAAAAATATATCAAAGAGTTGTAAATTCATTGTTAATGACTAAATAAGATGAACGCATGAATTTTGTGACAAATGGAATAATTTTATGAATGATATGAGGTTTTTTAGAAAAAAAATTATGAGTATCTAGACACCATGGAAATATGATGGTTGATCATTCACTCAACTCTATCTTAGCCATGGATTAAATTTTCTCCACAAACATATATGGGCTATATAGATGGATCAAATAAATTTTTAATTTTATACTTATGTTTGTATTTAGTAAGTATAATATATTTCATGTTTTATAGTATTTATTTTATGCATTTCTCGCGTTTGATCACCAACAAGGCAAGGTCCTTATTGCGTGAGTGATCTAGTCACACAATAATGTAGAGGACATTTAGGTTTGATTGAGGAATGTTTTAGATGTTGGGTGTGATCATCATCTAGATTGAAAAGTGTATGATTTCATGATGGATAATTATGCTATCGAGATTAATTTAATAAGGTACACTATCTATTTACAATTTAAGTGGTTTAAAAAATTGGCCAATGGTTCCATTTTCTTAGACAAATTACTAACTCAATTTTTGATACATATATAGTTATGTTCCAATATCATGTCATCCTTTGTAAGTAGAATGTATGTAGGGAATGATTAAAAC
Source organism: Torreya grandis (assembly GCA_037957365.1). Lineage (NCBI taxonomy): Eukaryota > Viridiplantae > Streptophyta > Pinopsida > Cupressales > Taxaceae > Torreya > Torreya grandis. The sequence goes on from JARHVA010005346.1 coordinate 39,549, forward strand.
ATATCCTTAGTGACATGCATAATAAGGTGATAGAAAAATAATTGTTTCAAGTGTTTGGATACGTATCGCACAAGACCATAGATAGTTTAGAAATATTGCATTACATAAGATATTTTTCTAAATATATGGGCCACACAATGAGAATTTAATAACTACTTAAAATATAATTAGTTTTATTTGTAGGGATGAAATGGTGAGCAATGACCTAATATTTATCATCCCATCTCATACATGTTTATAGAAATATTTTATTATTTATTATTTTTATTTTATATAAATATCTATGTTTATGGTTATACCATGTTTACATGTGGTATATGTAAGTAAATGTAAAAATGTGGGTATTTTATTTTAAGGATTTACCCAAGCTATCCAATGAAATAATTCATCCATTGATTCATATCATTATTTTATTAAAAATATTTTCATTCAACACTAAAATAAGTGCACTCGTAGATTAGATTAGGTAAGCCACTATATTTTGGAGTAAGTCGAGCTAATTTTTGAAAATTTAGATATATTGAAGGAAAATAGATATTAGATAAAGTAAAATATAGAAATAAAGATTGATAATACATCAGAGAGGGTAAAATGAATACCTGATGTTGATGTCCTTTTTGATGTTATAATGCTCTTAATATATTTATATAGAAGTAAAACAAATAGATCCACTGATTATAATGTAAAAAAAATTGATCATGATATACACTTATATTAATTTTTATTATTGAATTTATATGTTATAAATACATACTTTTATAATTATGCAACCATTCACTTCCCTTTTCTTATGTTCTGATTTGAAAAATCTTGTAGTTTTCTTTCCTTATGGGTTTAGGTGGGTATTAAGAGGAAATTATTGTAAACTTGTTATTAAAGTTAAAACAATGTTTCATACCCTATATATAAATTGGGGTTGATAATGATCATCATGATAATAACAATTTTGACTTCGGTGAGGAGTTTTCAATTAGTGTCAAAGTGGTGGGAAATGAAAAAACACATTTAGATATAGATGAAAGTAAAGACATTTTATTTCTTTTTTAATATTCATGAGGGTAACAAAAATTAACTTAATTTGATGATATTAGTGTAATATTATATTCAATTTTAATTTTTTGATAATTATGTTGGTATTTTATTATTATAATTAATTAGAAAGAGAGATGTCTCAATGGATGAAGAAGTGTCTTACTTTCGTGACACTAATTAAATAAGAAAAAGATTACATTTTCATAAATATTTGTATTACCATTTTTTTTAATCACATTTTTAGAGTATTTGACTTATTTAATTTTATATATGTAATAGGATTTATGTACTCAAAATATGGAAGTCTTGATATCAAGAATTGAAACGATAACACAATTTGACAAGAAATATTATAAAAAAATTATATGTTTGAAGAAATATGATCAATATCAAAATGTTAATAATATAAAAGTTGTATTTTATAATTAAAAATATAATTTTAATCGTAAAAAGTATAATTTAAATCTCTAATGATAATGATCATAAAAAAATAATGAAACTAATATAGTTCATCCAAATTTGAGAAATCAAGTTAATGAAATGATGCGTTACTTACATGTAATGGTGAAAAATCTCCAGCTCAATGAAACTTAAATATAACATTTATTAGCATTGTCTCAAAGATAAAATATGAGATAGATGGCAACTAAGATCATGGATTTATCCATGGGTATATTCCTTTGTTTATAGAATATATCTGCCATTTTTCAATCTGTTACTTATGCTGTTAAATTATTACTACCTTGTGGTAATCAGATTTTTCTAATATAAGTCAAATTAAGTGTTGTTATGAACTTAGTGAAGGAAGATAGGGTTCAAAGTATTCAGCGTAACATTCTCATTTCAAACATCACGTTGTTTGCAATTAGTTTCAAAATAAATACAAAGTTTCAACCCATAAAAAGTTTAGTTCAAACGCCATACTTCTTTCTTTAAAATTTTGACAAGAAACTTCCTTGATTTCATTGAATTTTCCACTTCTGAAAATTAAATTGATTGATATAATATTTTATTTCTACTTTAACATTTCAGATGTTTCTCAACCTTAAAATAGAAATGAAGCTACTCACATGAATAATTTTTAGAATTTTAGTCTTCACCAAAAAATGGGCCTATTCAATTTAAGGATTTCATATTGGAAAAAAATATATATAATTATAAAAAATATGATAAAATGAAATAATGATAAAGATAGAGTGCATTTTATGGTCCATCTAATTATGTTATGTATATTTTAAGTAATATTTTTTTTAAATATTTTTTAATTTGATAGATTAAATTTAAGTTTTATAAGAATTTGAAAATCAAAGTATAATATAAAATAATAGACGAAACAAAAAAGAATAAGGTTTACAAGGTTTGTAGTACACAATCCATCAGCAAGATATTAGCAGAAAAGAAATAGAACCAATTAACTAGACATAAAACTTAGTTAAATTTATTCTTATCGATTTTCCTCCCTACTTCCTTCCACCATGTTCCTTTTGTTGTTGTTTAGTCCTCTCATTTTAGATCTTTGGCATCATGCTGAGTTCTTGTTATGTGTAATCATGTCTTTGATTTTATAACTTTTGGTGCTATACTCCCCTAGGGTGCTGGTGCTAGCCTCTTTGCCTTTGGGGGTTACCTTTGCCCCCTACTTGTCATCCACTGATCCCTATTCCCATCCCTTAAGTCATCCATTTCTTGTTTCAGCTTGTTTCATTGGTCCATGTATGTAACCATTTAAAACTTAATAAAATACATGTTTGATGCTTCATACCCATCATTACAAACCCTTATTAATTGTGATGTTTCATTAAATTTGCTTAAATTTGAATTTGTTTGCCATCCATAAATTTGAATTATGTTTATATTTAGTCATTTTATTATGTTTATCATGATCCAAAATGATGTAGCGAAAAATTTTTAAAATTAATGATTAGACATAATAATTAATGTGGTAATGACTTATTTTAATTATGAATTTTTATTAAATTATCATGTGACATATAAAAAATAAGATAAATGTGTAAATCATATTTCATTGTCAATTAAATGTTGAATTTTTATTTAAATTCAAAATTTTGAATTCAAAATTATATTTTATTATTTATTTTAGATTATTGAAATGCAATGGGTAGTAAGAATGGGACATAATACAAACATAAATGAATAATGCAAAGAATAGAAAACATCAAAATAATGGTGCTTTGAGAAAGAACATAGTAATGCACAACATTGAGATAACAAATTTTAGTAAAATGCAAAAATTTAAGTGATAGTAATGAATTTTTAAAAATAACTGAAAGCTCCATATACATACTTTGACTTACCTTTATCACTAAATGGTTATCTATTATGTTTTTAGTCTTGATCATTGAGGGTGCATTAAATACTTGGTAAAAACCCTACTGATTAAAGGATAGAGAGATAAAAAACAATTGCATAAAAATCATGGTAAATGAAAACTTTCATGATTGAATGAGTTACTTGAAAATTGGCAATCTAGGGTGACAAAGGTTAAATTAGAACCAAAAGACCAAGTAAAATGAATAAAATATGGAAAATTGGGTAACCAAAAATCCAAAGCTACTAAATTACTGACAAACATAATAAATGCATCCTAACTAAGAAAAGTATCAATATAGATCAAACTAAGGACACATAAAATTGACATAACAAAACCAACATGAATATAAGATAAGTAACAATCCATACTAAAATGAATATTAAAAATAACAGATGTGTAAATAATATTGATGAAAGAGAAGTGACAATCCATACTCAATAAGGAATGGAAAAACTTAAATTAATTAAAATAAATAGAATGACATGGCTTGAAAAAAGGTGAATAATAAAACTCAAAATTTAAAACATAACCAAGGGAAATATAATAAAGATAAAGCAATGATTAATGGAATATCTCATAATCAATCAAAAAGGTAGCTTCAATTCCATTGATAGATGAATTAAAACAATCATATTATAATTATGTCTGAAAGATATGGAGAAGGGTAAATATAGAGATTAGAAAAATACTTATAAATAAACTTGCATGTCAAGGGGGAATATGAAATGGGCAATTGGGTAAATGAAGGAGGCACTGAGATGAAAATGCATTTTTCCATAAAGAAGACACTCCACTCAGGTTAGAAAAATAGAGAGACTTTTGATAGTATGAACTCTAGAGAATAAATCATATCTAGGAAAATGTGGGTTAATTATTGAAGAATAAATATCATCCCATAAAGGCTATACATAAAATAAAATTAAAATCAACCTACTTTCCCATAACATGTTCCCCATTCCTTAGGGCCCCTTATAGAGTTATCAATCTATTATAAAGATTGTGTACTTATTTGATAAAGTAGGTGGCACTAGATATATATTTTTTAAAGTATGAGAGTTCCTACCTTATTCTACTGGCCTACCATACCTCAATGGACCTTGGCTCTACTGTGAGGCCAACTATAGAGTTTGAAATTAAAATGGGATATGAGATGTGCCTAATAATAATCACGTCTTTTGGTATGATTTTAAATTTTGAATGTTTATGTCGCTTCTCTTCTTCCCAAAATACTTTCACATCTTATCAATGTCCTTTAAAAGGTAGTTGTCTTCATAAAGAAGGAAAATAAGTTGAACTAAGGTATGGCATGGATGATCATTGGAATGTTACTGTAAATATAAGACCTCTAGTTTTATTAAAATAATTAAAACATAGAATGAATGCATTTCAACGTTTGTAATGTCGCAATTAGAAATAATTGTGCCTTTGATTTTAAACAAAGACAAGAAGTAAAAAATTATATATGGTATTTTATTTTAATATAATATATTTATATAGTTTTAAAAAAAATTATGATAATCATTAATAAAAAAAAATTGAGTTTCTTTATTTTTAATATTTTTATTAAATAAATAAAATAATTAAATCTTATTTTTTTAATCAATAAAAAGGGTTATGGGGTTTTTCATCTCTTTCATTAATAAAAAAGAGTTCTTACAAAATATCTAGGTAGCTAAATTAGTGTTGGTCAACTCAAATATGTTTATGAAACTAGGCACATCAAATATAACTAACAAGTTTTCACCCTCTCATTTTTAAATTAAAAAGGTATCCTCAGATACAACTTGTAGATATTCAATTTTGTAAATAATTAATTAGTGAAATAAAAATTGGAGCAATGTGCTATACTATTACAAGATCGTTGCAAAGAGGCCTTATTTTAAAGACTATCCAACGATTTTAAAGGCAAGGGATGAATTATGTATAGTGGAGGATTACACTAAGCTGATGAATCTAATTAATATGTGTAAAAAGAGAGGGAAAAATCAAGGTAGAAAAGAAGGGTGTCATATCTTTACAAGAATAAAGACATTTAAACAAATCAATATAACTATGTAAATCATGCTATTAAAACCAACATCTACCTTGATTTAGCTATCATTCAAATCAAATTAAACATAGTCAAGATTCTAATGAAATTAATTGCAATAATCTTGTAGCATATATCTAAAAGATATTAATTCTTGATAAATTGCTCAACTACACATTTAGTCATAAATTAAGATGATAAAGAAGTATTTACATACATAATAACTATAATAGCCATTGGCACAATCTAACTATTATAAATTATAAATATAAAACACATTCACAAACTAATTAGCATAATTTAAATTATCCATGCACAACATAAAACTAGGAGAAGAGAATAAAGAAACATGGCTCATATAATTTCTCTCAAATTCATTAAATCTTGCAACACCATTGTTAAAATCTTCCTCTTAGAATATGACCAACAAATCAGATTAAATATCAATGTAGTTGAGTCAAAAATCTATAGAGTCATCCCTTTTTTAATTCTTACACCAGATGAATATATAAAGGAAGTGGCTTGCCCATTGATGGCCACATTGGAAAGGTTTGTCAAAAACATAAGCATGCTCATAAAAGGATAGAAGTAAGAGTGGGCATATAAGATCATAATCAAATATTCTTCTTCACGGGAGCCACCTAAATATACTATTATTCAATTGGGAGTTATGGGTCCACTACAAAATTGTTTAGCTTTTTTACTTAGTCAAGGCTTGGGAAATCAATTTGGATCTAGATGTATTCTAAGTCCACCATTTATAACAATTTTTTCATCCTCATGTTCTAATTATCCTTTGCATGCCCATATTTCCTTATTTTTATTCTAGATAGAATATATATAGGCTATTTTGATGTTTGCATATTAGTGAGATTTTGATGGGTAGTGACGAATGTCAAATTTTATCATGTGTTCATGGGCATGATAGGGTTTTTGGGGTAATGAACTTGACTCCACTATGTCATTTGGTTTTGTATTCATTTTGCATGGTATCATCTTATGGAGTTATGGCTTTAAGCTCTAAATTCCAAGCCCCTTCTTTTTATCTCTAATGCCACACGACATCTTCTTATCTATTTATGAATTTAACTATATATTTGGACATAAAATCCTTTCTTTGTAATCCACGTGATGATGACAAGTGGAAATCATTGATTTGTTCATAGTTCCATAAGCCATGTTATTTACATGAACTTATTTTTCTATTTTAAGGTGCGAGTGGGTGAAAACATACCACTTGGTAGGCCCAAACTAGATTGTTATCTCATTATCCTTAGACTTTGTGCAAACTTATTTTTGCACTACTAGGTGTGAAGATGTGAGAACATACCAAGTGGTAGGCTCAAGATAATTATGAAGAAGGCAAAATTTTGACTAAGTACTGAAACCAATGAAGTTATGAAAAAAGAACCACGTAGACTGGGAGAGCTGAGTTACTACCTAGAAAGGTTGTGATGAGTTGTGAAATGTTGTGACTAACAACAAAATGTTTTAAGTGATTAAGTCCAAACCTGAAAAAATTAATACAAATGCATTAAGTCTATTTCCCCCATTTATTGCACATAAGTCCAATTTAAACATTAAAAATAACCTCTGCAAAATAACATCAATTCAAAATAGATTTGACATAAAATAACAAAATTCTAATCTATAAAGTCCAAATAATTTTATTATATTATAAGCTTGAATCCTTTTGGGTCAATTATGCAAAGATCTACTCATAAAACACTTATAAATATTTTTGAGGGCATAGCAAAATCCATATAGGACATTTAGAGATATTATCAAATGTCTTAATAAAAAATAGAAACTTGTAAATAACTTGACTTTTAAACTTAATTTCTAAGCTAAAGATAGACCAAAGCTCCAAATTAAAACTCAACAAATATGCAATTTGGTTCTTTCATAGGAATGTGTCCATACAAAAGAGGGGGTCTCTATTTTTAAATAAATGGGGCTATGTTGATGAAAATAATCAATAAGACCAACTTTACCAGAGTTACCTTAAGGGAAACAACCATTAAAAAAAAATTGAAACTTCTTAAAATCTTACAAAGACTACATAAAATTGAAAACGTCTTTCAAAATCAAAATACAATCAGTTGCCCAAAGGGGAGTGTTTGAAATTATCCCATAAAACACCCATATAAAATATTTTTTTCAACAATTGAAGCACATCCACTTCTATAGTAAAAAACTCTTCAAAAGTAGAAACCAAGTCTTCCATAGTAGAGACAAAAAATACCCAAAAAAATAAATTTGTTATTCTATAAAATCCCACAAGCATCAACAAATAAATTTTTTTTCATAAACTCATTCTTCAAGATATAAAATTTAGATATTCCATAAAAAATGTGTCTTCTACACCCATAACCTAGAATCTTCCTTAGTAAAATGTGTCTTCTATAGCCATAATTAAGAATCTTCCATAGCCACTACCTAAAAAATTCCACAACCACATCACCAAGTTTTATGTAGCCACAATCTAGATTGTTGGAAGACAATATGAATGAATTTGTATAGCTTCAAAATATATGTATCCAAAGATTCATAAAAATATCCTCGCATTATAAAATTTAAATCTTCTGGAACATCTTCTATATTTGACAACTACATCACAAAATTTTATATAATCACTACCTAAAATCTCCCCCAGCCACTGTCTAAAATCTATCTTCTTTTGTCAAACATTATTTCATTAAATACCCAAAAACCTTCAACTACCTAAAGGACGTTGATTCGTACTCTCCCATAAAACCATTAACTATAAACTAGGATCTTCCACTACCAAATTAATGGCTAAAAAATAAGTCTCTTTATCTCTCACAAATCTCACAATGAATCTTAAAGGATCAACTTAAAAAATGCATAGATCACTGCATACTTCAACAAAAATAAAATTTAAAACACATACCTCAATACCCTTCAAACAATCTGAAATAAATAGCCAAACATCAAATAAAATCATATCCAAAAAATTCATTGTTCAATAATAACTTCCTTATGAATTCCCTAGATTTGCACAAAACTTAAATCTACCTCATCCATATATAAATATACCTATGTGTTTTCAGATCAATCCAAGATCTCTAAACATCATAGATTTCATGAAAACCCTAGGAGTAGGTGAGAGCAAGATGCAAAGAAAAGTGAGCTTCATAATAGTTCATTAGTTGATTGTCTAAAAAGTACAAAGAAGGTACACTATATAGTGAGATAATAGGTCACCATAAAGGTAAAAAATCAACTCACAATAATAAAACACATTAGGTGTATTTTTTTCTAATGACCTTAACAAAACTAAGTAATTTGACTAACAACCAAGTAGGTAAAAATAAAAGTGGAAAAAATATTACACTAACACCCCCTAAAGAATAGATTTGATGGCTAAAATAATAGGGTCCTATAAATTAATCCTAATGAGGTACCTAAGAATAATGAAACTATCATAAAATAGAGAAAAAGATAAAACCCATAGGACAAACCTCCTCTGTAAAAGAGAACAAAGCAAGAAATTATGCATGCTCTAAGGACATTGGGCATAACCAAGAATGTGTCCATAAGTGAGAGAAAACATGACACATAGAGAGCATAATTAAGAAGTCTCCATAGAAGATGTTGAATTTACCTACAATATAGCATGTAGAATGACAAATGTCACTGATGGGATCCTCTACTTGAAATACTAAATAAACTCCATTTGCATCGAATAATGTTTCTTCCCTTTGCCAAATGAAGAAATGAATTGTGTACTAGAATTTTTCCCATTCCATAGTTTAAGATGAAGGAGGCATTAATACAAATAAATCCAATTATGGTCCAAATAGAAGTGTGTCATAAGTCTTGGCCCTAGTTATATGGCAAATAATCCCCTAGTCACTTCCAACCTGAAGGGCCTTAAGTAAAGTGCTTAACTTTTGCTCCAAAAGGGCCTTAAGTTTTTTTGAAGAAATAATTTCAAAAATATTTCAAACTTTTGCTCTAAAGGGCCTCAATATTTTTGGGGTAAGCTGATTCAAATTATTTTCCACCACTATTTCTACGTAAATTTTCCATGCAAGCAAGATTTTTAAATGGTTATAACTTTTGATTAGTAACTCAAATTTGAGTGTCATTTTCTTTTAAAGTGTTTGTTTTTTAATGATTTACGCATTAGTGGTATTTTTAGATCCACTATAGCTCTCTTCAAACCAACTATTATACACTATTGGATGCATTATCAGCTAAGCTCGATGTCCCTCTAGTTCTTTCATACTTATACATATATTGTTCAAGATGCATTCTCATTTTTGTCTAACATCTATACAAGTGTTCCTATATTTAAACTTTATGGGACTCTAATAATTATAAGGTGGTATTGTGTAGTGATGCATACTCTTTAGTGTATCTTCTGCACATTCTCATTTTCTACACTATGTTGATTCCTACACTTATTACTCATTTAGATGTATTATTGGTTGTGCTCGATGTCCTCTTCATAAGCGTGCATTATTATTCTAACTAGGGGTCATTGCAATTTTATTGTGTAGTTATGAACATTTTTGGTGTCTTCTCTCAGTCATGTCAACTTTACTTGAGATATACCTGCAAGGGAAAATTAATTATACACCAGTAAGTCTTCTTATAAAAAACAACTATGATTTTTGGCTTGCTTCTATGGAAAACTTGTTCATGAAAAATAGAAAGAATTATATTCCATTCTTATATGGATAGAATCCTAATCCCATTTATTTTGAAAAGTACATTAAATGGGATAACAGTTGTGACAAGGTTCGTGGTACCTTGTTGCTACATGTTTCATGCAATTTATATCACCATGTGCCCCAACACTATATGGAGCATCCTTCAATCTATTTTTGAAGATCATGTTGAGATTTATATAACTCCTACTCCCCCTCTTCATATCATCTCTTTAGAGACTATTGTACTCATTCCTCCTACTCCTATTGCCTGTGATGATACATCCATGATGAATAGTGATCTTCTTTATATCAAACCACCATTGTAGGACATGGTTTTGCTTGACCTTTTATTATCCCATTTCAAATTATACTTATGT
>JARHVA010005346.1:55000-142500 GCA_037957365.1 Torreya grandis
AGTTAGTTCTGGCACTTCATTTTAAGAATTCAATTGACCTAATAAATGCTCAACTAGACCTAATAGGGCCTCCTCCCCATAGCTTAATTGTCTATCTATTTAGATATATGTCTGACACACTCCCCACAATATAGATTTAAATTGGTACCCCTATATAGTGCCATCACTATCTGGAGATATTAGGTGGACAAATAGAGCTAGATATTAGTATTAGTATTTATATTTTATATTCCCCCTATCTATCTATAGGTAAACCATAGTGATAAATAGGGGCTTCCCCAATATCTATATACCAGGGCCCTATTGCCACCACCCTTTTTTCCTCACTAAATCAGGTTGGAAAATAGAGGATCTTATCAAATTCTAATCTTGTGTGTGTGTGTGTGTGTCTGTGTGTGTGTGTGTGTGTGTGTGTGTGTGTGTGTGTCTGTGTGTGTGTGTGTGTGTGTATTGGGGGTTCCCCTATATAAGGCATTTGAGGAGAGAACTATCTATCCTATCTTAATTATGGTATTCATAGATAGGGGGTCTCATTCCTATAATGTATGTAATAGAATATATGGATAATGTATGAAGGATATAGATGAACAATGCCATAGTTAAGATAGGATAGATATGGATATCCTCAAAGGCCTTATATGAGGCAACCCCCAATATAGAGTTTATGTTTATATGTGTGTGTGTGTACACACACACACACACACACACACACACACACACACACACACACACACACACACACACACACACACACACACACACACACACATGATGATGAATTACATAGTTAAGATAGGATAGATAGGGCTCTCTTTAGAGGCCTTATATGGGACAACCCACAATATAGAGTTTATGTTTGTATATATATATATATATATATATATATATATATATATATATATATATATAGATACAAACATAAACTCTATATTGTGGGTTGTCCCATATAAGGCCTCTAAAGAGAGCCCTATATATCCTATCTTAACTATGTAATTCATCATATATATACATCACACATCATCCATATATTCTATTACATATGTGGTACGAATGAGACCCCCTATCTAAACTATGGTGGCCCTAATGGGGTTCCCCCCAATATAGATTTTCTATATCTATATGGATTGGAATTATATATATATATATATATATATATATATATAATTCCAATCCACATATATATATAGGGCTCTCCTTAGAGGCCTTATATGGGGAAACCCACAATATAGAGTTTATGTTTGTATGTATGTATGTATGTACATACATACATACAAACATAAACTCTATATTGTGGGTTTCCCCATATAAGGCCTCTAAGGAGAGCCCTATCTATCCTATCTCAACTATGGAATTCATCATCTATATACATCACACATCACCCATATATTCTATTATATATGTGGTACGAATGAGACCCCCTATCTAAACTATGGTGGCCCTAATGGGGTTCCCCCCAATATAGAGTTTCTATATCTATATGGATTGGAATTCGATAAGGCCCTCTATTTTTTGGCTTTATATAATGAATAGAATAGGGCGGTGCTAATAAGTCCCTAATATATAGATCTATGGGAGGCCCTTATATATGAATATGGCCTACCCATAGACAAATATGGGGAATATAGAATAACAATACCAATCCCAATCCCTAACTCTAGTCATCCACCCAATATCTCTAAATAGTGATGGTGCTATATAGGGGTGCCAATTAAAATATATACTATGGGGGGTGGAGGTGGGTTATCCATCTATATAAATAAATAGATAACTGAGTTGGGGGGAGAAGGCTCTATCTACTCTAATGGGGTTTGATCAAGCACTGATTAGATCAGATAAACTTCCTTCTCTTCTTGGTTCTCTATCATGGTGCCTTCCATAAACTCACCACTACTTATAAAATCAATCACTATTGGTTGAGTTCCTCTTGTATCTCATCTAGTCAAGGTTGGCACTCAGCCTCCCCTATATATATAGGGCACTTTCTCTTTACTCACCTAACACTCAGCCCAATAATTATCAATAGGTAAAACTTTCCCCCTCACTTTGATGTGGAAGCTCGTCTCCTTTCTTCTCTCCCCATATATAGATAACATTTAGGTATAGGTCTCACCCACTTGACAAGATCCCCTATCGACTATCTATATTTATCTAGGGGTAATTATATATAGAAATAATCTATAATATAAATCTAAATCTCAATTTATAATCTAAATCTAAATCCATATATGGGGTAAGGGGTGCCACCATATCTAAGTTGGGTTTGTCGACCCCTCTCCTATATATCTATCTAAGATATAGAGTTTAAATATATGGTGTGAGTGATAACAAACTGATAAATATATAGAGTCTAGATGGTTGCTAGATAAATATGGGGTTTCCCTATATATCCAAACTCTCTATAAGGGGGCCACCCCATATATATATTTAAATTAATTTCCATCCTTAACATAACCCAACATGTTACCCCTCAATCGAGCCATATCTATATATAGGGGTCCCCCTATCCCTATCTATAGATAGTTATCAACCCCCAATATGGGATATATAGGGTTGTCTCTAAAACCTAACCCTCTATATAGATAGATAGATGCCCTCTCATTTAGATCTCTCTACCCATCTAGATAAATTCTAGATGTGGGAGGGTGAAGCTATCTATCAAAGCACCTAGTTTAGAATTATAGGCATAAGCATAAATTACCTAACCAAAAAAGGGGAGGAGAAGGGGCTGAGGTGTGGGTGATAGTGAACCAAGAAATATATAATGTCTAGTTGTCACTAGATACTTAGGGCAGCTCAAATCTTATCTGTATAGATGGGACCAAATCCAAATAAACTCTAAATTTATCTCTATATATAGCCAAAAAAAACTCTATATAGCAAACTAAACTCTATATTATCTATATAATATACCCTCCATCTTCTAAAAATTGGAATAAATAAATAAAAACAAGTTATTCCATAACCACTATTACATCCATATCAAAATAAATCATGACCATTCCATAAATATCTTTTGTTTATCCTTAAATAGTCATTAAAATACATTTTAAACTAGAACTAGTCATCACTAGTAGTTTCGACAACTAAAAATAATCAAATAACTCACCCAAAATTTCTCAAATATGTAGAATGTGATTAAGGAAACATGAAAAATGAACTAAAACAACCATTTTTCTTCACATTAGATAATTTTTACCTCTACAATTTTACTAGATATACGTGAAATGTTATATACATTAAATTTTTTAATTCATAACTATCTTCAAATTTTCTCATTTTGATCAAATTTATCAGGTTCCTTCTTTCACTTAATACTTCTCTTATAAACCTTGGTGACATCGTTCCTCCCATTGGTCTCTCAAAATCTTGTATAAAAATTCAATAGGCATTTTCCTTTACCAAATCCATTCCATGTATCAATTAACTACCCTACCCAAGCTAATGATGGGTAGACAACATTATATCCATGAAGATGTAATAAAGTCACATTAACAAAAGTTTGGAGAACATCAGAACTACAATGGCCACTGAACTCATAAAAACTTATTTTTTTATAACCATCGTTGACATCAACAATATTTTTTAGTTAAAACCTACATATCTTCATGTTATCTTTCCAAGTTATGGATATTCAAGGAATCCAACATATCTAAACTAGGGTTTGAGGTAAAACATATAGGTGACTTTAGAACCAATGAATACACATATAGATCCATATCCAAAGGAAAAATACTATCTCTAACTATAGATCCAATTCATTATTATCCTCTAACATAAACTACACAAACTTTGTGTGATCTTCTGAAAAATGGGGATGGGAAAATATCAAATTTGCAATAAGGACTGAAATAAACCTTACCTCTAGTTCACTTATATCTTGATCTAATTCCTTTGTTACTACAAAAAAATCAGATCCATGATCATAATAAAAAAAATAACAACTTTATCTTCAATAAACAAACCTTAAATATACCCAATTCATCAACTAGATCCAAAACGTCCCACACATATTCATACATCTTAAAAATAATAGCAATTTGATTAGCCAAAAGGGACTTCAAATTTTACATAAACACTTTATCCCTAGAAAAAAATTCATTATCCTTTATGCACAGTTAAAAATCCATAACTCCACCCCTTAATCCATTATTAACATTTTGAATATTTTCCCATCTTCTGCAAAACCTCTTTTCCTTCATCTTAATCAACATAGACCCCAGTTGATTCTCCCTATAGATCCTTCAATCCATCCTCATTTGTGACTTTATTCCATCCTTCTAAATCTATCTGAAGGTCATTCCATCCTCAATTCTTCCAAATCCATTCCTTTATTTGGGTTCATCCTAAAAAATGATTGGCTCCTATTATTTTAAAGTGTATAATCGAGTCATTCATTAAGAAATCAATATATAAAGTAATGCAATACATATTGTTTTCAACTGATGGAAATGGTGAATCCCTTGGGGCCAAAATTTCATGTCAAATAATGCTACATCCTTAACCTTTATCATGTCTAGGAATATGTGTGGCCAACTTGTGGCTTATGTAACCTTTCATATTATCTTGTCACATTTCTCTATATTCTTATATTTATAGTAGGGTCAACCTATGGAAGAACATTGGCTTAAGTAGATTATATATATGAGGTAGTGGATATTATTTGAGTATCATAATTTGAATTTTTCTCTTATTTTATTGTTGTGGAGGTTTCCCCCTTAAAGGGTCTCAGTCATATTTATCAAGTATTATTCTATTTTGTAAATTATTATTATGGACCTTCTTATTCTGCTCATATTTTTGTGATCTATTATTCCATTGGTGTGAATTATTCAAGTGAATTAATATAATTGGTATCACAACCTTGATTTGGGAAATTTTTTGTAATGTTTTTAAAATGTGGCATAACTATTATTTTTAGAGTTGAAGGATTGAAAAAATATAACTTGTGATCTGGGAAGATTTAGTTTTTCATCGCCATAGTATTGTTTGAGTTTTTTTTTTTTATTATTATTTTTTTTGCACCTTGGTGAAAATTAGTAGTCATTATATTTGTCCCAATGATATGATCACAAAATAATAATCCTTCAATGAACATTTTTTGGACCAAAACATTAAACCCTAGGGTTTATGCATAACTAGTCTAAACACTCATGGACATAGGTAAGGGAAAAACACTCTAGGAAAATACCTAACAAAGAGGACATGTAGTCTAAAACTATAGGTAAGGGAAAAACACTCTAGGAAAATACCTAAAAAAGAGGACATGTATTCTAAAACTATAGAGTCCAGGATTTATGGGTTGGTTTACCAAATTTAGTCAAATATGAAAAGCATGGTGAAAAAAGATGATATTGATGTGGTAAAAGGGGACATGGATGATGTGAAGTGTGAATTGGAAACTATTAATGGGACATTGACCACTCATTCCATATCCAAATAATCCTCTATCATTACATTCATATTATCCTAACTAAAATATCATATTGAAAAACATACTACAAAAATTAGAAGTGTGCAAGTTTGATGGTAAAAATCCATTCACTTGGATCAATCAAATGTAAATATTATTTGATCTACATTATATCCCATGTGTATAGAAGGTGATCATGACATATATGTATATGTAACCCGATTAATTCATTTGGTATAGGTGTTTGTGTGCTCAAAATAAAAAGAAGGTTCTCCCTACTATGTGGTCATTATTTATTGATGGGTTGCAGATGCATTATTACAACAACATCATAGAAAATTATTTTAGTTAGTTAGAAAAGTTATGACAAATAGGTATTTTATTAATAATTTTTAAAATCTATCCTTATTTTGGATAACATCAATGAGGACAACATTAATGACTTGTTTTTGGGGGTGTGGAGGCTCAAGGATAACATCCAACTTGATGTCTACATGTATAATTCAATTTCAGTATTTGAATCCATAGTCTTTACACATAAGGTAGAGGAAATAGATGTAGTCAAATGAAGGTATTTCACTAATGGTTGAGAATGTAATTATTGAGCCCAACCATTTTATTAGCCTACCAGATTGACCCCTCCATATATTGAAGAGAAGCATGTAAAAGGGTAATGTTTTGGTTAAAATAGTTAGTGGAAAAAAGGACATAAATGTGTTGAGGAGAAGTTATTGTACATTAGAGGATCTAATTAAGTTGAAAAATATGATAATTACTAAGGTGAGGGTGAGGAAGGGATAGGAAAAATCTAAATATTCCCAACCTAGTATATCTTATCATGCACTTTTCGGTATTATCACTCCTCAAACCCTTAATTTTGTGGGGTTCCTCAAAAATTAGAAGGTGATAATGTTTATTGACTTAGGGAGTACACATAACATCATCAAAATTAATTTGGATACTCATTTGAACTATTTCATTTACCCAAATCTATAATTTTACGTCATGATTATAGATGGTGGCACAATCAACTGTTTTAATAAATTATATAGTATTAAGCTTGTTATGGGAATGTATAAGCTATATTATCCTGTGTTTTATATTCCCATGGGTGGGGCAGACCATGTTTTTTAGAATTCAATGGCTCACAACCTTGGACACAATAGAAATTAATTTACAATAACTATTTGTGTTCTTTCATTATGAATATATGACATTTTAACTACATAGATTGCGAGAAAAATATCCAGAATTAGATAGTTCACATCATATGTTTAAGATTCATCAAAAAATGGGCTAAAGTATTTTTAACACTATTATTTTGCATATAAGTTCAACCAATACAGGCGTTGACCCATCCTAATCTACATATGATTATTGATGAACACCTAGTTAATTTTGTGTGCCATGCCAAAAGGACTACCACCAAGAAGAGAACATGATCATGCCATTTTACTAATTCCAAGGAGTCAACCACCAAACATCAGACCATGCATGTATCCTTGTGCCTAAAAGAGTGAAATTGAAAATATGGTACATTAGATGATAGAGGTGGGTATTATCAGGCATAGCTAAAGTGAATATTTATCCTTGGTGGTCATGGTGCATAAGAAAGATGACACTTGGAGGATGTTCCCAAAATACAAATAACTCAAAAAGTACATCAAATATAAGTTCTCTATTTCAGTAACTAATGACTTTTTAGATGAGTTATATGGCACTATTTATTTTACAAAACTATATCTTTTTTTTGGATACCATCAAATTTGGATTAGAGATGAGGATATCCTTAAAATAGATTTTAAAACTCATGAATGCCATTATGAGTTGTTGGTCATGTATGTTTTTCTCACAAATGCACCATCTACATTTTAGAGTTTGATAAACATTATTTTTAGGCCTTTTTAAGAAAATATGTGTTGGTGTTTTTTGATGACATCCTAATATATAATAAAACTTGGGAAGAACATTTACAACATCTAAAATAGGTACTGTTAGTTTTGGAACAACATTATCTTTATCTAAAACCTTTAAAATTTGCTTTTGGAGTCCAAGAGGAGGAGTATTTGGTTTAATTTTTCACATGAAAGATTCAAATTAAACCCTAGAAGATCAAATCTATGATGAGTGTCATGTGCCAAAAACCCTCAATAATCTTCAAGGCTTTTTAGGGCTAATATGTTATTATCACATATTTATGTAAAATTATGGCAGCATAGCATCACCACTCACAACTTTGTTGAAGGACTCCTTCCATTGGAACAAAATAACTACCAAGGCCTTTGAGATGTTGAATGAGGATATGTGCACCACTCTAGTTTTGGCTACCCCTAACTTTTTAAATAATTTTATTACTGAATGTAATACATCAAGATATGACATGGGTAAATACTCATATAGGAAGGAAGATCCATTGCATTTGAGAGTTGTCAACTCAAGGGTAAAAATAAGCTAAATCCTATCTATGAGAAATAGGTGTTGACTACTCTTCATGTAGTTAAGAAAAGGTGACCTTATCTGATGGGTAGAAAAATATGGATCATGATAGTCTAAAATATTTTTTAGAATAATGATTATAATTGGAATAAAAATAAAAATAAAAATGGGTGACTAGAATTTTGGTATATGACTTTGAAATCATCTATAAGAAAGGAAAAGAGAATGTTGTAGAAGATGCATTATCCAAGAATGATGGATCCACCAAGGAATTTTTATGTGCAATGACAATTTGGGAGTTAGATTAGTTTGAAGATGCAAGATCACAATGGGAGAATGACATGGATGCATAGGTTATAATTTAGAATATCCATCATGATTCTGGTGCTTTTAAAAATTTTGAGTGGAAAGGGAGTTCCTAATGGTATAAATATTGATTATACCTATGTAATAATTATATCCTTAATCACAAGATACTTAAGGATATTCATGCATCTCCAACAGGGGGGCCCTTAAGATTTTTTAAAATCTATCATAGAATCAAGAAAAAATCACTTTGGGAAGAACTCAAGGGGATATACATAAATTTTTGGTTGAATTCATGGTGTGCCAATATAATAAGGGTCAAATAATTAAGACACTGGATCTTTTGTAGCATTTATCCATTCCTAGCCATTTAAGGGAGGAGGTTTCCATGGATTTCATTACACGGTTTTTGAGGTTTGAAGGTAAAAATATTATCATGGCAATTTTGTATAGGCTCACAAAATATGCTCATTTTTCTCCTTATCACAACCATTTTTAGTTAGTACAATAGTTGTTCCTTTTATGAATACAGTTCGAAAGTTGCATGCTACTACCATAGTCATTGTAAGTGATCATGATCCAATATTCACCATTAATTATTGGAATTATTTATTCTCATGTTTGGGTACTTAGTTGGTTCATATCTCATCATATAGTATTCAATTCGATGGGAAAAAAAGGTGGTCAAAAAATGCCTAGAAGGATATCTTCATTGTTTTGCATCAAATAAACAAGAACAGTGGGTTAATTGGCTGCCATTAAAATGTTGGTGGAATAACACTTCCTTCCATACTTATTTCAAAATGTCTACATTTGTGTAAATTTATGGTTATCATCCCCCATCCATAATTTCATATTTGATAATGTAGCCCAAGGTTTGATCTACTAAATAACACATTCAACATCAATAGGAGGTACTATCCAATTTGAAAGAGAATTTAGAAATGACACACAATATAATGAAGCATCAAGTGGATCATTATCATAGTTAGAGGCACTTTTCTAGGGGTGATCGGGTCTTTCTACACTTGTATCCATATAATTAGATGTCTATAAAGCAATATAAAAAGGATAATAAACTTTCTCCAAATTATTATGGCCCTTATAAGATCCTAAAAAAAAATAGCAGTGTTGTACACAAGTTGAAGCTACCCCAATCCACCACATGCATCCTGTATTTCATGTATCTAACCTGAGGAAGGTAATTGGATAGAGATTTTCTATCTAGACTGAGTTACCTAAATTGAATGAAGAAGGTTGAGTCATTATAGAACCTAATAAGACACTTCACACACGTACTAAAATGTGAATAACAAGAGAGATTAAGGGGTATTTGATCAAGTGGAAGAATCTAAACCATGAAGATGCAATGTGGGAGGATGAATATTTCTTACATCAACATCCAAATTTGTTTAACATTGAGGGGAAAAAATGTTTTTAAATGGAGGGGCATGCTACACCCTTAACCTATATCATGTATAGGGATATGTGTGGTCGACTTGTGGTTTACATAACCTTTCATATTATCTTGTTGCATTTCTCTATGTTTTTATATTTTTAGTATGGTCAACATATAGTTTATTTATTTTCTTATATTGTTAGTATGGTCAACATATAGAAAAACTATGGCTTAAGTAGAGTATATCTATGAGGTAGTAGTTATTTTTTTACTATCATATTACAAATTTTGTTCTTATTTCATTATTTTTTAGGTTGCCCTCTCTAAATGTCTCAATCATATTTATCAATTATTTTGCTCTTTCATCAATCATTGTTGTGGATTTGATTATTTTTCTCATATTTATAAGATATATTATTCCATTGGTGTGAATTATCTAGGTAATTTCATTATAAATAAAGATCAAAAGGGCGATTTCTAACTAATTATTTAGCTACTAGTTTGGATTCCTCACATAAATCAAATATTGATGTGTGTGAGTGTGTGTGAGTGTGTGTGTGCACCAAAATAAATTATTTTGAATGCAAATATATACATTTGCATCTCCCTTGTATTTACCCCATCAATCATATAGTTGATCCAAAATTTACAATTTAGATCACCAAATAAGAAACATATAAACACATTTCATGTAAACCATGTTAGTTATACGAATTCAAAAAAAAATTGGAAAGTTGGAAACATGTTTGCCTAAATATTTCTTCATAAATGATATAGATGGAAAAGAATAAGGGTAAAATTTATCCTAGAAAGGCTGAAAATGATCAATAGAATAATATAATTGATCCAATTAATCAAGTATTCACTAGATTTACACCTTAGGATATTATGTCTATATTTGAACATGGGATTTTAATAATTAGTTACAAAGTAAATTTTAAAAACCTTGGTTGAAACATATGTAGGTTATAATTCTAGGTTCCCATAAAATAGTAAGACTAAAATTATGAAGTTGAGAATGAAATCCAACATTATTATGAAAAAATGTTTGTGTGACTCCTAGATATGTACTCTAATGGATTATTTGCATATGTAAGTTGTATGATTCACCATACATATTTATTATGTTTAGATCAAAGTTTCATGATTCAAACTTGATCACAACTCAATAAGTCTAAACTTGATTAAATTTTTGTATACCCAAACCATGTATACATTTTCAAGAGCTTTAAAAATTAAAGTATTATATATAAAAACAAACTTAAAGTATAGTCAATTATTGTAAACAACCACTAAAACACTTGAAAAATAGTCACTATAAAACCATTAAATAGTATTGTAAATGACCACTAGGAATATTAATGTATCAATAAAAAAAAAAAAAAAAACCCGATACATAATTTACTGAACAAAATCATCATCTCCATCCATCAGATAAAACTAAACCAAGCCAAACCAGCCAAAATAACATCCATAACCATCATTTTTGGCACCTAGTAGTGAACCTTTTCTTCTCATCAACAACGTGCTTGTATCTCCATTTTATAGACTTATTTGATCTCCCTCTTTTCCTACCCATGCCTATTGAAATATAGTGATTTGTTCCTTTAGAATCAAAATCATGTGGGCACTTTAGGTGCATCACATACCTTCCATGAGACATGTGGGTATCAATTGAGTGATGCCATGCACTTGAATCTAAATATATGGGTTTGGGTGTTGCATTCTTGCCATTGGGGGATACATCCCATAATTCATGGGATGTTTTGGAGTCATCATTTGCACATTCATTTTTGCAACAACCTTTTCATTCAACTATATGTATCACCAAGGAAACAATAGCATAATCCTAAACATAACCTAGCATAACATAAACATAGCCTTATCATACTTTAATTAACATAATTAAACTACACACTCTAATTAAATTAACATAGCATAGCCATACCATAACTTATCAACCAAATTGTCCAATGAACTTGCCTTTGTTGATAGAGTAACAAATTATTCTATTGCCTTAGATGAAAAAACACTAAAATTTGATTTCAGTTTCAATGTTTTTACAATAGCTTGAAATTCCCTCACCATCAACTAAAATTAAGATAAAGTAATTTTGAAATATTTAAATTGAGTTAAATTAAAAAACTATTTTTTTACTAACTATAATATTAATTAACTCTATAATAATTTCATTTACCTCTTCCCCTTTCCTTTATTACATTTTTTAGATTCCATTCACCTCTACCACTTATGAGGTACCCTCCAAGAGCATATATCAAGTTAGATCACTGCCCCAAAGTATGGATTTAAATTAAAACAAGTCAAAGGGTTACACTAAAATTCTAGATTTGAATTGAAACAACTAATCTAAAAGTCTTGAACTACCCTATCGATATATTAGTAACTACATTTTTATATTGAAACAACCCCTAAGTATGAATATTTTAGACAATATCACCAAGACTAAATGCTATTACATGTCATCCCACTATTATGCATAATGTATTAAAATGTAAATTATACTTTCTTTGTTATCATAAGAGTCAGTGACAAGGGGTTTTATTTTAAATTCAAGAACCATTTAATAATGGTCATGACGTAACATTGAACAATATTTCCAACTCAGGATACATGATATAATTCTACACAAGACTAGATAATAACATTATTCAATTCAATTAATCTATAAATCCTAATAATTTATGTGATTTATAAAATTAACACAATTATTTTTATTCAAAATTTCTTCTCATACAAATTTGTACAACACATAATTGTAATAACTATAACAAAAGTCTAATACCCATTCTACTCACACATAAATCATGTTGGATTTGGTTGAAAATCCAGTCTAATTAATTTTAGTCATAAAATATATAATAGAGGAAAAAACAAATATCACATGATGGAATTTTTAGGCACAACTGTAACAACATAAATTAGAGTGTCTACCACCAAGTGGTTTCCCCTTAGAGATGAAAATCTCCCTACTCATGGATTGATAATAATTTTCAATTCTCATGCTACTAATTTTATCTTCCAATCCAAGTGCGGCGGTCCATGAACATGCCCTTGAATAACATAAATTAAATTTTTAGTTTAAATATCCATTTCTTAGTGTAATAACTTGAGATTAAACATAAATAGGATCATAAAAATACTAAACACCAATCAATGGATTATGCATATAACTTCAACAACAAAAATGATAGCCATACCTTTTAGGGGATGCAAACATTATCATCTTCATTGTCACTAAGTTGGATTGGTGTCACACGCTATATTTTTTAAAGAAAACATAAATGCTATGAAAAAATATAATGTTTTATTTGTCTTTCAAATAATTTTCACTAACTCTAATAAGCCAAAATGAGAAAAAAATCATAAAAACAAATAGTCGGTTGTTACCTCTCCCATATTGATCCTTTATGTAAATCTTAACAATTAACTATATATATATATATATATATATATATATATATATATATATATATATATATATATATATATATATATAAAACTAACAATTAAATACATTTCATGATTTTTTTTTGAAATAGTGTCAATAGAATTTGAAGATTACTAAGTATTATGCCATTGTGATGCTACTATTGTTCATGTTTAAAACCATTTATCTGATAATTTTTTGACAACATACATAACATTGACAATCCTTTACAACTATAAGTACATACCATTGATTATCAGTTTTTACTATAGATATAATCCAATGTCTCAATTTAACACTGCCTTTATTTCCTCATAAGGGTCATCATGATCATTACCAGATTAATGACACATCAATTTCAATAGCTGACATTCAATAATATCAATGTAAACACATTTACTTGAATAATTTGCATATCTCTTTTTATACATTTTCATTAACATGTTCTAAATTTACATCTTCTTGGCAAGCATCTACACCACCAATAACATTAGAATTAAATTTGAATTAATAGAGTAAGTCCAAATTAGTACACTAATAATAATTCCATATTCAAAATTTAATAATAAAAAAATGATAATCACTAAGTAGCTTACTTCCTATATTGCTTTATTGGGGTTTTCCCCCACCTCAACCTTAACATGGTAAATGTTCTATCCACTATAATTTTCTTTCAAATGATCATGTAAACGTCCTTGAGCCAAATATCTAACACATCCATTAAGTTATTCTCCTATTAAATAATGAAAACACATACTACATGTTACAATTATTCAATATATTATTGAAAGTACTTGAGATGTGATAATGTTAAGGAGTGTACTAGTAGAGGTAGATTGAAGCACTGCATATACCTATTCATCTCATTATTTCCCTTCATCTTGTGGCATGTGTCCCTAAAAAACTTAAGTAGATGGGAATCAAAATTGGCATCTCATGCTTGTAAAATTTGAAGCAACAATTTTTACTTCTCATTGTTTAACCCAACAACAAACTACGCATGCTACCTTATAAGATAGAATCTTCAGTCATCTAAAGATGAATGTGTACTTGTAAAAAATGAAATGAACTTCTTGAAAAATTCATAATATTTTTATCTTATTTTAGTAGAGACATGTAACCAATGCGTCATAGTGAAAATTCTAATATGTGTTCAAGTTCATGCATACATCATACAACATCTTCACATTGCAGTTTTTTATTTGTTATGGGTTAAATTACCTTTTCAGTGAATTGTACATCTATTGGCCTCTAAGAATTTTAATAGAAGAAAATTTTTGTTCTTTTTCCTTATGACTATTAGATCTATTAGACATAGGATTTGTTTACTACTTGTCATTGGGTGATGTTACACATCTAGGTATGTCATACACATATAAAGTAGTGTCGATGTTGTTGGGATTTTTCCAAATTAATTAAGTAGAATCACCACTTAAACGATACAAAAAAATGACATAATTTTTCATTGAGAGTAATTAGAAGATAAATATTAAAAAAAGTAGATCATTAGTTGAGTGAAAACTTCTTGTTTATGTAATGTTTATAAAGGCATATTTGCATAAAAGAATGAGACTAGAATTGGCATACACATAGGTAACTAATAAGTATTTCATATAAAATCAAATTATTGTAATACTAAGGTGAACATATTCATATCCAATCCAATAATATCATTATAATACATATATATCTAATAATCACTTAATAACATTGTTATATTTAGTTTTAGAAATATACTTTCATAGAAATTTAAATTAATTCAAGTTCACTATTGTAATGAAAAATTTAATATATTCATATCCAATCCAATAATGACATTAAAAAAATTTCATATCCAATTCAATAGTAACATTATTAAAAATTCATATCCAACAGTTGCATTATAACATTGTTATATTCATATCTAGTAAATATGCTCTTATAGTGGCATACCAAAAAATTGACAAGCTTTATACATTACAAAATATAAGATATGACTTAACATATATCAAGATGTGGCACAAATTCATAATCACTTAACCTTATTATAGATCTTCAAGGTTAATGTTACTAAGTGCATTACCAAGAATAAGGGCCAATATCTCATTTATCATATTGTTTGACAACTTGCACACCTCTAACCTGCCCTTACTAACCTTGACATGTTTATATTCATTTTTTAAAAATTGATTGGCAAGCACATTAGCTTGAACTTGTAGGCCAATCAAAATTTTATTATTATAGTGGTAAACTCAAGTCATTTGATTTAAAATGATGTTTTTATGAGAGTATATGATTATATCTTGAAGATGGAGTTGGATTGCAATCTCCAAACCATAAATCAATTCCCTATACTCTTTGGTCATGGCTAATATAATTGTCTCTAATAATGATACCATTGTTGTCCCTCTCATTTCTTATTTCGTCATTCAGGATATATGACACACATGACAGGTCATGCATATAATTAGTGACATGGTGAATTTGAAATGACTAATTGGACATCATATTGACTTCTCAAACTGTATAATAAGTAAATAATAAATATTGAATTAAGGTTACATCAGTCTAAAAGGAATGGTATATAATCAGTTAATATGTCTAATATTTTCATACCATCTAACACGTAGATATATATTATAAAATATTAAAATTTAATGGTTTATTTTTTATTTCACGAATGAAAAACTATTCACTTGTCATTACAAAAAATAATGGAAAAATAAATGTTATTTGCCTTTCAATTTTAAAATAAAAACTATATATCTTTAACTAAAAAAATCATGAGAATAATAAATGAAGTTGAAAAAATGGTTGTAAATTTGATGATGTGGAGAGCAATCATAGTAAATGAGAGTGATTAAACTTAATTTAAAATATTATGAAACAATAAAATGCTTCCAGATTAAACTTGAGTGCATAATTGATTACTTACATCAATCTTTCACACATGTTTTTCATAGAGGCACTTGTGTTTTTTCTTCTTGAGTTTTATGAGGCTATCTAATTTGTAACTTAGTGCATAATTTAGCTCAATGAATGTGAGTTATCATCAATAGGACATGATTGTTTTTCATTGAAAGAAAGTAAATATGAGAATTCTAGTTCATTCAAAGTCAGGTATTAATGAAACATCAAAACACAACAATATGAATAAGAGGGAAACACAAGGTTCACGAAGATAGATTATAGGACAATAACTTGGATGAAGTTGTTGATGTTGATTGGGAAGAATGATTTTCTTTTTAAATTGCTGAAATGAATGGAATTTTTAGAGTTCATTCACATGGTTGATCCTCCAATTGTATTTACTCAGTCCTCCAACTTGACACTATCATCTAAAGTTCAGGGAAATAAAGAACTTAATAGTAAAAGTTTAGAACTAAAAATCCACTACGTTTTTATATGAGAGAAAGTATATTACCAAAGTTTCTTTGATTACCAAGTACTAGATTATAGATAAATATGGACAACCATAAGTAAACTCAATAATATACTACATCAACAGTCTTACAATTATTCATATATTTCTAATACTAAACCTTTTGGTTTATATAAAATTGATTAAGGTATTTAAATATCATATATTACAAAAATATTTGTATTAGGTGCAATGTAAGTTTCACTTAAGTAAAATTTAATAATAAACTAACATTTACAACAATTAAGATTTCAACATTCAATTCTCAAAAAAGAATCGATGGGTTCACAACTAATCTTCATAATTTACACATTTTATTTTATTTTTTAAAGTTTACAAATCCATACAACTCAATATTTTTTTTAAATAAAAATAAAATATGTGATTATATATTTTATAATTAAATAGTAAAACTAAACAAAGTTCAAAATATAAAAATTTAAGCTGACCACACATTAACAATGTGCATAGGCATCATTCCATTCTTGAATATATTAACAAGGGTTTGTTTGATTTGAGTTTCTCATCAAGGAGTAACTCTTCCTTCCTGAGCCTTGGTGGATGTAAATATCAAATCATTTAATGCACATTGATGTGATTGTGGAAAGGGAAAAATGGTCTCCACACAAGTGTAGGGTATTGGGACATGACACCACAATGAGAAAATGTTACACTAATGTCAACATCACAAAAAGGATATTACATGATATTATAATTCTAATAACGTGACTTAAGTGAGAGAATGACATTATCTATATTCATATATAAAATGGAAGTCATACATGTGATAGCGAGGAAATGGAATTTTTTATTTAGTTTTAATTGTATATTTATATGCTTTCCATTTTTAATTTGGATCTATTAAACAAAAATACATTAAGGATATTGTTATTAATTATTTAATTAAATAGGGAATAAACATTTAATTAGTGAGTTGTTACTTTTTATTAAAATAGTTGTATTAAAATGATGGGTTGTTTTGAAGGTCAATAGTTGTTAATATGGGTTTGAATTGTGGAGAAGTTAGTTTTGATTTTTTATGAGTAGTTTGAGATAATTATGTGCTGGTAAGAGTTGTAAGGAGTAGTAATATTGGTATTATTAATTGGAGATGTTGCGATCGGTTTTATATTATTATCAGTGTTTCAAATCATTATTTAGGTTTATCTTAAGGGTAAATGTGATGCCACGTAGAACACGTGTCATATTTAAAATCAAGAGTTTCAAATTATTTTTAGATGATTGTGTATCCCCAAAATAAGATTTAATCGAAGGAGGATCAAGGACCATGCATCCATCATAAATAACTTTCGACGAAAGTAAAAACACTATAATATCCCAATAAAAAAATAATGACATACGATTTCACATAAAAAAATTGTGATATTTAAAATCAAAAGCATTCCAAATTATTTTTAAATAATTATACATCCGAAAAAAAGATTTACTTGAAAGAGAATCAGATACCCATTCACCCATCATAAAAAAAAATCACAAAAATAAAAACGTTATAATACCTTAACTAAAAATTAATAATATATAATTATATTTTTAAATAAATATTATTATAAAACTTTTTACATGAAATGCTATTTTATGGGCTTTTCAAAAACTTGTGAAGGGAAAGGGAAAGGGTAGCACGCTCGTAATGAAAGGTTAAAGAGGTACAATGTAAAAAGGCAAATAAGGGACCGAAAGTATAGACTACGGATTTTCCATTCTTTTCGGGAGCCAATTAATTGTTCTAGGTTTGCTCTATTGGGTTAAAGTATGGAATCCTTAACTACTTTCATAGATTTTGCCAGCAAAACTTGTCTTTTTTTTCCAAATAAAGTAAACTTTAAATATTTAGCTAATACCCTTTAACTTTATACTTTGATGTTTTGATTAAGGAACAATGGAGAAAATTTTAATTGTGTATATTTTTTTTTGGGTTGCTTCCTTTCATAGATAATTGGGTATATGATTATTCCTCTCATATATAATTGGGTAATCAGAGAGATAATGGCTTTCCTTTTTTAATAGTATTATCATTTCTTTTATTATGGATTAAGTACTTTCAATTTTATTTTTTAATGAAATTAGGTTATTCAAGATAATGACTTTCTTTTTGTTATCTTTAAATTTTGTTCTTTTATAAATAGAGGTATTATTTCATATAAAGATATTTGGGATTTAAGCATTTGCAAGTGGTTTCTATAGAATTTTTTGTGGCTTCCTCTTTTCAGTGGCACCGACATTTCTTTTATTATGAGTTAAGTATTCCCAACTCTATTTTTTAGTGGAATTAGGTTATTTAAGTTAATGGCCGCTTTCTTGTTGTCTTTAAACCTTGTTCTTTTGCAAACAAAGATATTATCTCATATAAGGACATTTGGGATCTAGGCACTTACAAGTGGTTTCCTTAGAATCCACTGTGTTATTTTTTTGGGTTCCCTGCTAATGTCAAATGGACTTGTGTTTCTCTTATTAAATTGGCCCTCGCCCCCCAGGCCCAAGGTTCTTCTTAAGATCATTCCCAATCCCACACCCCCATAGAAATATCAACATTGGCCAAATCAAATAACTATCACCACCACCACACCAACAATTAAGTATCAGTGCATCCAACCTCCACTCTCATTAGAAGTCTCTCTTTATGTGAACTGGTCCAAACCCTTGTTTGACTCTTATTGGAAGTGCATGGCTAGTAATGTTTGGAAGTCCTTGTCGGAGCTAAATGTTAATTATTGGGTCGGTATCTTCTCCACATGAAGCTCCATGTTGGTCATATTTTGTCTAAACGTATTCTTAAAATAGACAAATTTTCTTTTTGTCCCACCTTGGAAACTATTCCCCATCTCTTCTTATACTGTGTTTCCTCCTCTCAATTATGGCTATCTCTTTTCTCCATGTTTTGTGACCTATTTCCCACCAACTTCAATAAGAAAACTACATTGCTTAGTCTTCACTTCCCTTCCCCTCCCCTCTCTCAATAATTTGGAGCACTAGTTAGCTAATCATCCTCTTCCGTGTCTAGAAAAATCGTTGGAAACACTTTAACCTTGGTAATGGTTCTGCTTTAGCTATTCAACAAGATCATATTATTATTATTATTATTATTATTATTATTATTATTATTATTATTATTATTATTATTATTATTATTATTATTATTATTATTATTATTATTATTATTAAGCTGAATTAGATCAATATTCACAATCATGATATATTTGTTGTTATTAGTAAGATCAAATATCACCTCAAGCTACTACAAAATACGATGACCAAACAAGATGCACATATTTTCTCCCTATAACAATTTTATTGTTAACAGTTTGATATGCTATGACTATTATCTTAGACTTTCTTTTGTTACAACACTTTCAATTTACTTCTAGTTATGGAGGTTGCCCCCATTGTTAATTTCTAGGTCTTATTATGGTTGGTGTTCAGATGGCTTGTTTCCCATTTAGGGGCCTCTGCCACTCATGCTTGTGTTATGACATTTTGAGTCTTATACCTTGATTCCATTATTTATTAATTATGCAACATCTTCAATTTAAAAAAGAAAAAAAGAAAAAATATATAGCATGCCGTTCATTATAATTACAGGTTATTTTTGTCAAGATAAAGGGCAATAGAATATACGTACATCTTTTCAAATAGAAAATATATTTTATATATTAGAAAGAAAAAATTAAAATTTCTTACAAGGGCTGAATGGTGTAGCATTCAAATTCACCATAGTAGATAGCCAATTTTACAATACAATAACAAGAGAAAGTATATCCAATCAAACTATTATGCATGACAGGGACCAATATTAAATACTTAATCTTTTATTTTTATTAGTTCATGTGCTCTCTGATAAAATGATAAAGTTATTCTATGTCATTCACCTTCCACAAATCATAATAGCAAGAGTACACAACATAGTTGATATAATCTATTAGAATATTAAACTAAGAGTACACAACATAGTTGATATAATCTATTAGAATATTAAACTAACATGTAAGAATGAATGCATCAAATAGAGGTGAACTGTTGTATTAAATGGCATATATATCTTCTATAATTTTATCCACCAAGGATTTATACTTTCTTGGCATGGGAGAAATATTATTAATTTTATCTATTATTACTTTTAAATCTAATAAGAGAGTAACTATAATAGATATATTAAACACATCTCTCTGAAATACATTGAGAGATACCAATCTAAAGATTCTTATCTTGGATTTTTCATAAATCACGTTGATTACTAATTTATTTACCTTCTCCACATATTCCCATTAACTGAAGACAAAAGACATCAATATAACTACACCATTGTGTTGGGTTCAAAGAATATTTCATGGAAAAAATAGCTCCAATATCTACTATAAAGCCAAGATATGATGATTTTTTGATTAAAATCTCTAAATTAAAAAAAAAAAAAAAAAAAAAGTGATAGCCAAATAGATGTCAAATTTAAGATTGAACATAATTGTGAATAATTCATTCCATTACACTCTTTTACTATCCTTGTAGAATGCATATCAGTGTAAGAACTTGATGTTGCAATTGAAAGTCTTAATAAATAAAAAAGTGACTTTACCATATTATTTGAAACAATCTGAGTGGCCTAACCAAATCTAAATTAGATTATTCCTTGAAAATAATAAAACAATACTCCAAAACGTGACATTATAAATATTATGATGTGAGACTCCATTAATACAAATACTTACGTAATCTAGATGTAAATATAAACTTAAATTATTTGAGAGAGCACATTAATTAATCTAAGAGTACAAAGAGTAAACTTACAATAATTCAAGGAACTAGATTCAAAGAATGGTTTTCTCATTTACAATCATATCTTTCATTGTGGAAAGATGAGATATAACACTTAAGTCCTCATCAGTGATGATGATGATGATGATGATGATGATGATGATGATGATGATGATGATGATGATGATGATGATCCATTTTATTATTAATAATAATCCATTTAAGGTAACATGGTTACAATTTTTTGATGGAATAATTTCTAATACCTTTCATTCCATATTTCCCATAAGATGGAATATGAACCATGAATCCATAGTTC
Source organism: Torreya grandis (assembly GCA_037957365.1). Lineage (NCBI taxonomy): Eukaryota > Viridiplantae > Streptophyta > Pinopsida > Cupressales > Taxaceae > Torreya > Torreya grandis. The sequence goes on from JARHVA010005346.1 coordinate 76,483, forward strand.
ATTATAAAGACTAGAGGAAAAAGGTTTATTTTGCTAATAAGATCATGTTTCCACCATAGAACAATAAATAGGTGCCTGAATTATCATAAAGATAGACTAATTATACCATAGGTTTCTAGCATTGTGACATTGGAAAACCAAACAAAAGGAATTTTCCTCATTTTTATTGCATACAAAACATAATGAAGCTATACATACACCTATTCACTTTAAATGATCTCAAGCTAATAGTTAATTCTAATATAATGTCCAAAGAAAGATAGTTATATTTGGTTAAGAGTTTGTATGCCAAATTTAGTTATATTTGATTAAGGGGTTGTATAGCAAAGTCTATGAGCCCACGAAATAATGGGAACTTGACCACATCATAGGGTTAAAAATTATTTATATCTATGTTGAGGTGAATAATTAGGAGAATAATACTTCTCCCAATAAATTTATCATTACTGCATCAAGTAAGAATATTTTGAGGATGAATAATATTCCAAAGTATATGTTATTACTCCAAAAAATTGCACAAGTCTAAATATTGGAGAAAATTTCCAACTTCTAAAAAAGGTTTTTTGAGGAAGATGGGAGAAAGAAATGAATCACCTTAGACTAATAAACAACTAAAAACATATCCCAAATAATATGAAACTAACATGTGAAGTAATAGGAAGATAGTTATTCTAATTATGTTTCCAAAAGTCAATATTACTTTTGTGTCCAATATCCTAAGTCAATGTAGCATGCATGATTTCGATAGATTTAACCATGTTACACTAAATATGGGTGTCTTCTGTCAAATATATAGTATGTGGATTAGTATAATAAGCTCTAAGCTAAGAAATTATTTAAAATTCATCAATTTATTTTTATTTGATCAAGTAAACAACTTGGTTTTACAAGGATCCAGGAACCATAAAAGTGTTTTACAAAAAAATACTAGGCCACCAAGTTTGAACAACAAAAAACAATTAAAAACTAACCATAAAGTCTCGTAGAGAGTGAAAAAATAGAAGAAAAATAGATCATGAGGGGGGGGGGGGCTCTAGTGTTTCCTTCTGCTCAAATATCTTCTTAGGATATCCCCACTTATTTTTGGAAATTTTGGCCCTTGTCCTATTGCTAGGTCCTTCAACACTGTATCCTAGGAGAATCATACATGGCCTTTTCTATCCCTGAACCTACATAGGGGTTTTATTGATATGGGTTAAGATGGGAATATTAGGTGGGGGATCTCCATAACCTTTAGTGGTTACTTAATAAGGGTTTGGTTTAGCTTTATGGAATGGGAAAAATATTGAATAGTTGAGTCCACTTACCTATGCAAGGCATTCCATTCTTGGATAAGGCTAGTCAGGTTTGATCTAGCTTCTTACACCCTATTGTTGAAATTGTCAAGATACTCATTATTTTTTAATTCATTATACATAAGGAAATTTCCCTTCTTGATGGCCTCCATGGAGGTACCCCCATCGAGAAAGACCAATTTGGGCCTGGGAACAAATAGCTTTAGCAGAAGGTCTTCTATAAGGGTTTTAGATAGGCTAGCTTGAGGGTATTGGTAGAAGGGCGATAGGATCCCAAGGTGGGGTCCTTCTTCGAAGAATCATCCTCGGTAGAGGACCCCTCAAGTGGGACCTCCCTCCCTTGTGATTTTTGACCATGTTGAATTAATATTAGTATAAAACCTTGATGCATAATGGGGTTAGACTCATTAACTTGGTGGGTAAGGGTTGTGCATTCTAATGACTTTAACAGGTAAAATAATAGGTTAATTTTATAACATTAGAAATGGTTTAATAATATAAAATGGTGGGAGAAAATTAAGGTATACTTACCCTCTATATTTAGATATCTCATCACCTGGAGGCATACCTAAGACCATTACTGCAGGAGATCAGCTCAAGGGAAAACCTTCTTATCTATTTTCATGAACTCATTTATGCAAAAGAAGTGTTGGAGGAGTTTTTTATTTTTATTATGATCTTTATAAGCCTTCACCTCTTTGCACATCATGCTTATGGCCTCACCTATAAATTCCTCTGTGATTATAATCTTAATTCCCCACATCACCACTATATGCTTATGCTATCCAATGATGAAGTCCCTGACAACATCAGCATCATGCTTTGTAATCCATAGAATTAGTTTCATGAGACCCCCCTACCATAACTTTTTTTAGAACTTATTTTGTTCATGCATATCCATTGCCTTAAATTAATTAATCTATATCTAATAAAAAAATTCAATCAAATAGGCATTAGATAAATGTGAAGCTCTATGGCCCAGTTTACCATTAGATTTATGAGTAGTAATATTATCCCTCTTAATGATATTTTCATCATATGGTTTTCTATTTCTTACCAAAATAATTTTCATTTTATTTGATAAATATTATTATGATTACATTTAGGACACAATCTATCATAGTTTGATATATTATCATCACTTATAAAATTATCTTGAGGAGTGTCAAGTGACCAAATTTATAAATCCATCTATTGTTCCATTTGTGAAATCACCTATTAACATTTTCCACCAAATTTTTCTATTATGCATGCTTAGGTTTACACAAATAAATTTTATTTTTAAGATAATTGAAGGGGAATTATTGTACTCAAAATTTAAACACATGTCAAATGTATAATCCTTTGATAAATGTGTAAAAATAAAAACTAGATTTATGTGAGTTTATTTTAAATTTTCAGAGGCTATAATTCCTTGGCATGGTTAATCAAATGTCCTAAACCTTTAGTTTCTAAAATATTAGGCCCAACACGTCCCATATTCAAATCTCACACGGGGACTCTCTTGCTTTAATATAGTGGTTCTTTTCTATTCTTGCTTGCTTACATGATCACATTTATGGATGCTGCATAAATTTCTTGATATGGATTCCCGTCTTAAGTTTTCAAACTTATGAATGTGTTTGATGATTTTTACATAGCTTTACTTGATCATTTTTTCATAATGATTAGACAATACTTATTTAGAGTTCAAACAACATAAGATTAGCCATTTTAAAATTTCTTCAGTGATTCAACGTTTTATTCATCATTAGGTTATATACTTTATATCATTTCAAAATCCTAGCTAAAGTGTGCTTCATATGTTAATTTTTTTATTATTTTGCTTTAACAAAGACATCTAAATCCAATCTTACAGTATTGGTTTATGTTTTCCCTTATTCTTTAAAATCTCTTGATTTGAAACATTTAGGATTCAGATCCTAAATCATTACTTCCTCAAGGGTTAAAATTGAAGGGGGGCAATTTCAATAGTTTATTTCATTAGACATTAGACTTCATTACTGAACTATTTCAATTGAATTGTGATCTTTACTCATTTATTATTTTAGTTCAAATTATAGTATAAATGGTCATATTATCAATTTTAAATATTCATTTAGCTTTTAAATTGATTTAATTGACTCAAATTAGTGATTTTTTAACCAAATTTTCATTTAAATCATTATTTAAAATGACTATCCATGTCAATTGGTCTAAATATGATTTTGAGACAACTTTGTGTATGACTTTCTCAGGCCAATTATGCTCCTTGGTGATGTAAACTACATGAAATTACCTTGATTTTAGTCAAATACTACATTTGATATATGCAAATTCAAGCTTTCCTTTGTTTCTTTTCAGCCTTGAATCTTTGACTAACTTACTAATGGTTTGCTTGAGTCATTTTTACCTTATCTTTGTTCTTTGAGATCTTATAAACACCCCAATCCATTGATCTTTACCATGTGTCAAAATCTTAGGCATTTGGAGTTTATGGGGCATTCAAAAATTTATAAGTCCATCCCATGGCCTGACCTCCTAGATTTGTGATGTGTATCATAAATCTAGAAGCTCGAATGATCTGAGCAAAGTATCAATATATATTCATATCAAGCCTAAAGTTTAGATATTGTGACACATGGTCACATATCAGAGATTAGGGGAGTGAAATTTTGACAACACCCATAGAACCCTTGAGGACTAAAATCCCATGATGACACCATGTGGACTAATCATGAGAACTAAGTAATTATAGGTTTAATTCAAAAACTACAAGCATTCGATGGAAGATTCAACACAAAGGTGACACATGGTAGTATCAAAAAAAAATCTCATTAAAAAATGCAAAGAAGCATAATTTTAAAATTGACTAAGTATTGAAGATATATGAGTTCTAAGATCATGCCACATGGTGTGCTCTTGTTCAATCAAAGCAAATCAATTTTTGTAAAATCGCTAAGTGTCAAAGAATCTAAAGTTCTAAGATTAAAACACATGGTCACATCCCTAGGATTTGGAGATCAAGGAAGGTAATGCAAAATTCAAATTTGTTATGACTCCTAAGATTATGACATGTGGTCACATCTTGAGGAGTCAATCAGAAGGGTGAGTACATGTTCAATAGTTAAGATATATCTCAAAGTCTTAATATTTTGACAAGTGTCATAATCTCAAATATTAGTTGGTGGAATAAATAAGACCAATAGTGAAGCCCTAAAAACCCTAAGCTCTATGATGATGCTACAAGGCAGCATCACAAGAGTTGGAATGTAGAATAATTTTCAAAATAAAGAATAGTCAATAGTCAAAGACTCTCCATAGTCATGATATCTTGACAAGTGGCATGATATCATGAATCCATAGTTTGTAGAGTATATAAAACCAACATGACAAGGCTAAAGTTCTTAGAAAGTGAATCTGTGACAAGTTTCATAATCTTGAAGACACACAACCCTAAAATGCATGAGAAATTTGATGGTCAAGGAGAGTCTAGATAGATGGGCAAATGACAGTTTCAACCTGATTGTAATTATAGATTATTGTCTAAATAATGAAAATGGAACAAGGTAACAATGGGCTTGAGATTCTTGAGGACTACTCACAAAGGGAAATAAAGAACAATCAAACTATTGAAGAAAGAGACTACAGAAGCAACACAATATGTAGATAGACCTGAGTATATTTTTGGGACATGCCATAGCATAAAAAAATTCATTGGGAAGTTTGAAATGAAGATGTCATGGGCCAATCTTAAGAATAAAATAAATAATATATGCTCAAGTTAGAATGCATATGAATTGAGTTGCCGAAATTGGATAGAGGGAGAGTAACAAGATCAAGGAGAATGTGCATAATAGAAGTTTACTTCACTAGTCAAAGACATCAATAAATTCATCAAAAGTAGGGGATGTACCTATTTATAGATTAGAATAACCCATTATTCTAATATTTATCTACTTAGTTATCAAATTTAATAAAGAAAGGATACATTTAAAAGAAGATTTATTATCATGGAAATAATCACATGTAGTTGGGAATGGACAAAATTAAATATGAAATAGTTACTCCGTCATTTGGATCCTTTTACAATGACATGGTTTTTCCAACTTGGACCATTGATCAATTTGTGAAAAGAATTAAATGTCAATAAATTTTGGATCATTGGAGCTTGGGATGCATTATAGATTGCATCCCCTTTTATCCTAATTTTTTTTATAGTCAGGGAATTGTGCCTTGACTATATCATTATCTCTTATTTTCTTGATGTGTTATCTCAAAAAACCAAGATATAATTAGTTATCACATTTAATTTGGGGCATCGAGCCTTTAAATTTTGGTTGTGCATAAAGGTAATGGATTTGATTGCCTTATCTATATAAGTAACAGTGATTGCCACTATAAAGGGTCAACATATTTTGTACTAAAACTCTGTTAGAATTGTGCCAATATTGCACCTGTCATTCTCCTTTGTTTTGTCATGATTGTCTACCAGAGGATATTTATTTAATAAAATTAATATATTCTAAGAAGTTTTTTGAATTATATATTTGTAAATGGATATATAATTATATTGTGAAACAACTAACTTGATTGATTTTGAATTCTCATTTTACTTATTTTGAAGATTTCATTACATCATTATGTGAAATAGTTATAGTCTTGTGTATTTTCATTATTTTGATAGAGATTCTAAGTTATGTGTTCACATTTTACTTTGAGTCTTGCTCATTGAGTTATTTAATTTTTTCAATAGTTAATGTTGATGCCCAATGATCTAATGCAGCCAACCATGATTTCCATTTCTCAACACTAAAATATATGATCTCAATGAAAGAATCATCCCTATTTTTCCTTAATATTTCTCTCTCTTTTAAAATTTTTATGTAATATGGCCTATTAAATAGATTATAATTACCCTATATTATGAAATAAGACAACAAACCTATGGTTTCAACAATCCCACAATAGTAGACAACTTAAATTTAGGTAAGGAGACCAACTGAACCTTTGGTGGTAACAGTTTCTACTCACCTAGATAAATGTTATAGAAAATTTTCAACCCTTGAATCCCTAGAAGAATCTTAAAAATGAGGGGGAATTTGTATCATGAGCCATAGACTCCATTTATCCTCTTATATTATCTAATTTAATAACTACATTTTGAGTGGGTCATAAATTAAACTAAATAGAAATTGACATTAGAAGGAGGGCCATGAACGTAATATTTCAAACTTGAACTTATGATCTTGAACCTCTGAATCATGAACCTCTAAATAATTTGATATTATCATTGATTATATATTTATGGCCATCCTTTATGCTTATCCCAATTAACATTATATGCTTAAAATACACACAAACATAAATTGGTTCTAGAAGGAGGTCCTAGTAGTCTATGTGTTTAATATTCATGAAGTATGTTATTTTAACTCATCTTTATGATTTTTTCATATATTATGTTCTTAAAACCCATACTAATCTAGAGTCTTCTTTGAATATCACATGATCTAGAGTTAGATTGGGTCATATAATATTAATTATTTCTCCTCAAGTTCATATATGTCTTAGATCTAATCGAGGTAGAGCCAAAAGATTAATTTACCCAACCACACCATCCCCATAATTTGTCACCAATACACCATTCCAAATGGATGCATCTTAGCTAGTTGGAGTAGCTATAAACGTTCATGGTAACATGCATGATTTGATTAGAAACCTTGAGAATTACCTTTCAAAGCTCACTCAAAACATTGGAAGGATTGAAGAAAAACACATTACATCTTATAAAAAATCCCTCGAGTTAGTTAATTTTGATCATGAAGATGTAGCTTATAGGTTATTTCATTTCACCTTGCTTGATTAGGCTTATGTTTGGTTCCTTAATCTTCTTGAAATTTCAATTGTAAGCTAGAATCAATTGAGTAACATGTTTTTAGCCCAGTTTGGTTAGGTGGTAGATCTAAGTCTCTTATACCAGTGACTTTATTTCATGATAAGGGAACCCAAAGAACCTATACATAATTTTAATGCACATCTCAAAATAAATTTAAAAGGATGACAACATTATATAGAACAAATGTACAACTAGCATTAGAAATGTTCAAAAATGCTTTGGACCCTTGAACTAGCACTTTATTAAGGAGAGATCCAACTATCACCAATTTTCCCCATGCATATATAGAAGAAATAAATGTGGATAGAAAATTCAATCTATAGGGACAAATGTTAGATCCCATTCCAAATGTTCTCCTAAGCATGCCATCGTGAAATTTAATCCCACCTATAAATCAAAATGTTACATTGCTACACCCCCTTCCAATTATGAATCAACTTACTCTAAAAAATGTTGTTCCCAATCAAAATTTAGGATTTCTAAATCCTATGGTTAATAATGAAGCAATGCCTCAGTCTTACATCAAACTTTAGTTCTAGTTGAAACAAATAATACATAAAATTCATCTTAAAACCCAGCCAAACCTAAGTTAAAAATAATCCAAAGGATGGTCCAAAGGTTAAGTAATGACTTCTTAAACTTTCAAAAATAAGTAGGTAGCTCAAGTAGTGGAAATTATGCCCCGAAGTTCACTTACCAATGTAATTAGCAGCCCTTCAATAGAGCTAGTAAACAAGTTGAGTCTTCATCCAACAAATTTCTTGAGATCAATATCATGAAAATCACCCTGCCCAATTGGTGTCATGTGAATAACAAAACCCATCATGGATAACTTGACCATGTTGATTTTTGTCAATATTTTAACTTTATTCAAAAGGAAATCAAAGAATATAGGGTTGTCTCAAATGATTAGAATACTTCAAGTCATTATGATGCTAATAGTTCATCAAAATACCCTAATATGACCATGGTTTTAAAGACTTTAAACTTTCTTAATATAGAAGACAATGAACTTGAAGATACTATCAATGGCATTCAAGATTTTCAATAACACCAAAGAGGAAACTATACTCTTAGGAGTACAACAATTCGACCTTTGAATACTTCAACTCCACCAGACAATGTTGCTTCACCTCCTAATCCTAAAACTATAAATGATTTACCTCCACCAAAATAAAGTGACAATCATCCCTCCATTATCAAAAAAAGTTACAAAATTATGAAGGATATGAAGAAAATAAAAAGTAATATAACCCTTCATGAATTGGCAAAAATCACTTAACAAAGGCATTTTATTCTCAAGTCTTTTATAGACAAGAGTAGTTAACCCAAACATAAGGCTACTACTAATACCAATGTTGCAATGCATAAAACCAAAACTGTAGTTCCGCCCTTTCTATTCATAATCCAAATCTTTGGTAAAAATATGCATAATTTCCTTGTTGATTTAGGTGCCTCAGCCAATGTTATGCCTATAAGGATTTGTAAGAAGTTGGAACTGATCCCTATAAAATTAGATAAAATGGTAGTTCAATTAAATAAGTCTAAAATCAAAGTTGTAAGAGAATTATCAAATGTCCATATGCAATTAGAATTTGAACCAAGACTATAATAGTTTTTCATAAACATATAAGTTGAGATCATAGAATCATATGGTATGTTACTAATACGTATTGGTCAAGATCACTCAATGGTTATATGGTAACAAAAAATTTCCATATGTGGCTTCCATGGAGAGGAGTGTGAAATAAAATCAAAATTGATAGAGAGCTATGAATGAAATTGATGATTATAAAATACAACACTATCAATGAGCAAGTCAACTTTACTTCTATAGAGGCAAGTGTCTATATTCTGATTACTAAACCAACAAAGAAAAAAAAGCTTGAACAAGATTAAAATTTATGTATCCAGTCTTTGTATTTTTATGGATGTCACTCTAAACAAGGATCTAGAGTAGGTATCATACTTATTGAACCATATAATATAAAACATGTATTAGCGTATAGATTGTAATTCCCATGTACAAATAACATGGTGGAATATGAAGCTTTTATTTTAGATTTACAATTTTCAACCAAGTATGATGTTCATCAATTGAAACTTTATGGTGAATCTGAATTAGTCATAAATAAATTAAAAAATAAATTTTATTGTAATATCTCTTATTTGAAAAGGTATAAACACTAAAATTGAGATATAATAGAGTCATTCAATGCTTTCAACATTTTAGTGTTCCTAGAATTAACAATTCCATGGCAAATTCACTAGTCATTTCCACTGCCAACCTCATGCCATTGGATAATACTAATTTACAAAAGTTTTATGTGGAATTAGTTTCATACCCATCTATGCCAGATAATGTAAAACATTTTTAAAAATTTAGAAGATGATAGCCATATCTTGGATTTCCTTTCTAACTCCAATGCTTTTGATACACAATTAATTGATGAAGATAAAAAGAGTGACTTGAATAAAAAGTAGTGTGATGATGATGGAGTGTAAAATATTAAATAAAATTAGATTCTAAAGGGGGTGATATCATTATAAATATTATTTGATCTAGAAAAACCTCCAAATAAACATGAAAATCCCATTTATTTTGATCAGATATTATGAGTTATTGACATGGGGATGCATGGTCAACCTCAAAACATTAGTGTATGACTTGAATGTAGTGACAAAGAGATATAAAATCTAAAAGGTATACTGATCTATTATAAATATATCATTTCGTGGACATATAGAGACCTCAATGTGTTTGATCCCAATATCATGACACTTAATATACCTTTAAACCATGATCAAAGTAAATCTAGACAATGCCAAAGACTAGTCAAACATGTTCTTGAGCTGCATATTCAAAATTAATTTCAAAAAATATTATCATTTGGCATAATAATTTTAATGTGTCATTTGACTTGGGTAGCCAACCTAGTTCTAGTCATAAGAAGGAATGGAGAGATTCATCTTTGTGTGGATTTCATGAACCTAGATTAAGCTTTAGACAAAAACAATTATCCTTTGCCATCTCTGGATGAAATCATTCAGCAAGTCAGTGGGTTTGAGACGAGGTATTTATTATATGGATTATTAGGTTAAAATTAAAATTTGGTTGAAATAAATGACATATATAAGATAGCTTTCACCATAAAATAGGGAATATTTCCTTACAAAAAGATGCATTTTGGTTTGATCATTGCTAACACCACTTTCCAAATATCTATGTATATTGCATTTGAAGGACTAATTGGTGAATTCATTATTGTTTACATGGATGATTTAAAATTATTTTATAAACATATATTAGACCACATGAACCACTTACAAAAGATGTTTGAATATTACTGCAAATTTGGTATTTTGCTCAATCTAAAAAAGTGATTTTTTTGTCCAACATAAGGTAAGCTTCTTGGTCATGTAATAAAAAAAGAAGGTATGTCAATTAAACCTAATAGAACTAATACCATTTCTAAAATTCAATTTTCAAATAGGAATAAAAAATTGAAATCTAATTTATGTAAGATATATTTCATTTGTAAGTTCATTTTTGGTTTTACGGAAATAGTTAAACCTTTGAATGCTATGTTAAAATAGGGAGCCAAAGTAGAGTGGAATCCTACTTAGAATAAATCCTTTAAATAAATCAAGGATGCTATAATGCAAGCCCTATTTTAGTTAGTCTAAATTATGCCAAAGACTTATACCTATATTTGTTTGCCTCTAATCATACAATTACAGTAGTCTTGACACAAAAGTTTGAAGATGAAGAACACCTTATAGCTTTCATGAGTGTTAACTTAAAAGAGGTTGAATTAAAGTACCCTATGTTAGACAAACAAACTTATGCATTACTAAAGGCAAAAAAAAAAAATGACATTATATTCTATGGAACAAAGTCTATGTTATGGTTCTTGATCATGTTGTCAAGTTGATGTTAGGATAGAATGATCTTGGAGAAAGAAGAGTACGATGGGTCTCAAAGCTTCAATAATATGATATGGATGTTAGGCCTGTAAGGCTAGTTCAAGGTCAAGGTTTATCACAATTAATTTATGAATTGGATCCTAGCATTGATATTGTTAATTAAATCATTATGAAATCAATCATAACCCAGGGTATGATTCAATAATTCATTGCTTATTATATGATATTCCACTGGATAATATCGATAGGACACAAAAAAGAGCATTAAAATTGAAGTCTACTCATTAAATGTTAAATAAAGGCATCTTATACCATAAAATTCATGAAGGAATTTTTCTAAGATGTTTAACACAAGAATAAAGAAAAGATGCTATGATTTATTTTCATGACAAACTAGGTAGTGGCCATCCTTCTGGTAATGTGACTGCACACAACATCTTAAGAGCTAGTTACTATTGGCTAATTTTATTTCAAGATGTTCATGTGCATGTGAGGTATTATCATCTTTATCAAATATTTATAAATAGAGAAAATCATGTTGTCATACCTCTTCAACCAATTATTTAATAGCATCCTTTTTCTCAATGGGGTCTAGACTTCATTAGTGGTCATAAATCTAAATTATTCAATTTGTCATAGATTCATTCATACAATCACTAACTATTACACAAGGTGGGTTGAAGAAAAAACAACAAAGAATAGTATTTTTTAAGAAGTGATTAAATTTATTGAGGAACAAATCACAACTATATTTGGCACCCTCGCGGCACTTGTGTGTGATAATGGGCATGCCTTCCAATCAACTGAATTGATTGAGTGGGCATATCATAATGAAATTACATTGAAGTTATCTTCAAACTATTACCCACAAGGCAATAGTTTGGATGAATATACAAATAATAATCATCTAAACCATAGTCTTAACCCTCATTTATATATCTTGACCCTTTGTTCCCAACAACCTACCAGCTAGACATTAATGCCACATTAAGGACACTAGATCCATGTGGCACAAGTGTCCCCAAAATGGCATTAATGTCCCTTACCCTAAATTTATTGAATAAATATATTTTCAAAAGTAAAACCCTCCTAAGTTTGTCCTAAACATCTTTTATTATCCTCACAAGTTATATAAAACTATAAATACATGACTTTTAGACCTCTATCCACTAAATGGAAATTAGATGCAAAGTACCTATTCAAACATGAAATAAGTTGAGAAAAATCAAGGTTATTAATCCCTATTATACCCTACTTTTGCATAATACCATCTACAACTTCCCTAATCTCATATATTATATATTTCCAATCTCAAGCACACTTAAGGCATTTAAGACCACTATCATTCTAAAATCACTTGCACTTAGGTGGGGAGAACTATATTGGGCTTGATCCCTCCTCAGAATATTGGTATGTAGGAAACTCTATTTACACTGGGGTGTTGAGGATGTCTATCCTATCCTACTAATGAACACACTTTTTAGATCATGCCTTACTTGTAAGGAAGATTAGGGTTTGCACCATAAACCATCTATTACTGATCCATAAACTCTACACTGTTATTGTGTGCAAAAAGCTTATCTAAGGATACTTTTGTCAAAAAATCATTTTCTTGAAATACTCAAAGGAATTGTAACATTTTTGACCTTTAAAAACATGTTTTCAAGGTTGATCAAAAGTGGATTTTGATACTAAATGAATTAAAGTTGTAAGTTCATTCATTAATCCAATCAACCATTTCTAAACCTAAAGTATATTAAATCTCCATTTAATTTTCACGATTAATTAACTTTGCATCCAAACTGATTATTAACTAAATCAAATGTAGAAAAGAATGTAAAAATAGACAACTCATGACAATAAGGTTGATAATAGAGTTCACCCATTGCTCAGGCTATGTCTCTAGGTTCACTTAGAACATGAAGTGGTCCATTTCCATGAATTACAAGTATATGGCCAAAACTTAAAATTTTCAAATGACCCTCTAAGATTGCAAAAACTTAGCAACAGACCTTTGAAAATTCTTAGAACCCACAAATGAACTTTCAAACTTCTTGTCATGAAAGCAATCTCTTGTTCCTAAAGTTTTCTACCAGAATAATTAATTTGAGACTTTAAAAAGTGGCCCTAATGAACTCAAATCAATAAAATAATTATATCACCAAAAGCATCTCTAAGTATATAACATTTCATCAGTTTACTCCAAGGTCTGAAAATGAATCTAGATGCTTTGAAAAGGGTGATACATACAAACTGGTCTTTAGAAAGCCTATTACACAGTCTACAAAGCTTCACTTCGAGACATTAAAAATGACATCAAAAAACATAAAATATAAACACTCAGCATATGGCTAGAACTATCTCAGAGTCTATAATATTTCACTAGTTTACTTTGGAGCCTAGAAATCACTCTAAGTGCCTCAAAATCACTGTAAGTGCCTAAAAATAGAGGAAGAGTGTTAGTTGGTCTCTATTTACCTTGGCTCCTCAGTTGAAACTTGGTATTAAAATACCAAGTTGTGGGTTTATATAGTTGTTCAGGCCCTTAGACATAGTGGCAAGGACTTATAATTTTACCTAGGAGGTTGTTAGTTTGAATCTCCAAAATATCAATAAAGCTTAACAAAGCTTGTCTTGGTTTACATTATCCCACATTGTTCGTGGGTCAAATGTTGCCAAAGTTTAAATAGCTTTGAAAGGCTATTTTAAAATGTTGATAAGGCATTTATCCCACATTTTTTGTGGCAATTCCAATGTGATTCTTTAAATAGACTCCCACCTACCATTGAACTTGGTCTTCAAAGTATTTTGCCTATCCTTGGCAATGTCAAGAACCTTTAATCGGTTATGATTTTGATCAAGCTGCCATGTCGAGTTGGTCAAGTTGTTAATCTCAAAATTTGTTGACTGTTGGAACATTACATGAGCTTGGCATGGGTTTCTCAAGCTTGACTTGGTGATCTGGCATTTGATTTGGTTCTACTGACTTAGCTTGGTTTCAAATATGAGTTGGACTCAGGCCCCATTCACATGGTGAGTAAATATATAGGAATATAGCCAATATTTGACTATAAATTATTATAAAGGTAATAATACCCCAATTTGACCATGGAATAAATTGCAAAATAATTAAGTGGTGGCAGGCCACATGGTGGCCTAAGGACCCACCATGTGAACCACTCCCAATTTGACATATGTCGACATTAAATTGGATGATCCACTAACTCCATCGGTAGTAGGGTCCCCCTTTGAGAGAAAAGTAGACTCCACTGGCTATGGTCTCTGTAGTCAGCCTTTTACCATTTACATATGCTTGTCAAAGATGAAGTCCAAAAAATCCAAACTTTTGCTTGAATTGGCTACCACATATCGTTGCATCATTGGTCCACTTGGTGTGCTCCAATTTCACCAAATCACCCTATGTCACCATTTTTGCCCTATTGATCTTAAACTTTAGTGTGCAATATCTTATGAATATGGACTCAAAATTGATCCATTCTAAATGCATCAAAAATCTCTCATTGAGCTCTACGCTTTGCCAATAATCAACTTGGATTTTGATGACTTCATTTTTGAAGTGAATATGGATCCTCCTAGACTAATCCTCCCCACTAGGAGATTTTGGACCTCTAAAAGTTCAATCTCTATTGTAACTACTAAATGGTCCTCTATAACATATCAAGTTCAGAACCCAAATCATAACATAGAAATAAAAATGACAAAATAAGATTCATAACTCAAAAATGTAAAAGGCCTAAAATAAGCCATGAGTTACATTGAATCCTACAATTGACAATAAGGTCATAATATATCAAACTATCTGCCCACTATCACATCTTGTACACTACAACAATCACCAATGCAGCTGAAGAACAAGTTTGTTAATGTAAACAAAATATATTAGTTGTTGTGACCATGTCGCAATATACTGCCTAGACATGGGTCTTAATATGCTAAAAAATAATGGAAACAACAAGTAGTGTATAGTGTCTAACATTTCAAACATTGCCCAATAAGGTCTTACAAATGCATCTAAACATACACATACCAAAAATAGATGCATCCCAAAATAATAGTTATTCTAAAACAAGTACTATAGGAAAATTGAATCCTATCCAATAACCTAATCAACTGCTATCAAATCTTCCAAGCTAATTAATGAGTTAAATTCTTTAATAATTCAATAGGACACTCATAAAGCTAACAATGGAAATTCCAAAAATAGAGATTTCCAAAACATAAATGTGAGAATTAAAAACTTTGCATGATGAACCTGTCTCGAAGTGTTCCCACTATAGTAGTTTCAAAATGCATATATCAAAGCATAGGTAAATGTATTTTGTCAACATACAATAGGGATCCCAAAATTACTTTACAACATAAATGTATTATCGATCCACTAATCATGACAAAATGAAATTAAGAAACTATTTACTAACCCTCTTTATTATATTCTCTTGTTTAGGGTGTTTAATTTCCTTAATGAATTTATTGACATCTACATTGGTTGATTGAATAAAAACTTCATTTTTTACATTATCAATAGGTTTATAAACCATCTTTTTACCATTACTAGGATGGTGGGATGGTTTAAGTTTACAAGACTTCTCAACCTAATGTCCACTCACGTGATAATGATTGCAAACATCCCTCTTCTTAGGTGAGGTCATCCATTTTCCATTTCTCATTTTAATAGGAAGAGATTGGTCTTTAGCACCTACAAACTTATTCAACAATGATTGCCTTTTCCAACAATATGTGGTAGAATTATTTCTTAATCTGTAAAATGTGCAAGGAAAAGCATGTAACATCTTTTGAATATTAAAGCCAAATTGCTTAAATGGAAAGAGTGCATAATAAGTTTTGGGATTCAAATTTCTATTGGTGTTATTTATATTGTAAGAATGAGGAGGTGAAATCTCAATACCTCTTTTACCTGATTTCTTATGTTGTTCATCCTTTCTTTGTAGGGAGGAATTATGCACTACTAATGGCCTCAAATCTTGGCTATCAAAATCTTGTCCTCTTTTAGCTATGGAAGAACTCTCTCCAACATCCATTTTCTCACCAACATAACCCAATATTGCATGATGAGATATATTATCTACCTTTATTGGGTTAGCAATATCTTAGCCATTCTTATCGAGTCCCCTTCCATCAAATCCCATTTTAAATAATAGTTTAGATCTAATCCCCTTAGTGTGTTTTTCAATACTACCAAAATCAATATTTGAAAATGAAAGGGAAATACTACTATATGATGAATAACTTACAATGCATTCATCTGTCATAGTATTTGCATCTGTAGTGGAAGGCAATTGGTGAAGACTATGTCTTTATTCACTCTGCATTTGGACCAAGATCTCATCTTTGGTTTGTAACTCAAATTTCAAATGAGCAATCTCCTAATCTAAGGAGTACAATAGAGCTCTCAGGAAAACATTCTCTTCCTAGATCTCTCAGTTAATTTCTTTAATCTCATCAAGCCTCTCTATTTTCAAGGCTTTGCCCATGGCTTCCTCTTTTTTGTAAACAACCTAATCCCACAAATTTCACACTGCAAATGGAATATCAACAAGGCCAAAAAGACTTCAATACTATGGAAAACCAAACTAAACACAATTGATGTCATATCCACATAATCAGAAGCTAACCCAACACACTAACTTCTCTAATACCAAACTTGATCCATAAATTCTACACTATTACCTTGCAAAAAAAATTTATCTATAGATACTTTTGTCAAATACTCATTTTCCTAAAATATTCAAAGGAATTGCAACAATGTTTGACCTTTAAAAATGTGTTTTCAAGGTTGATCAAAAGTGGATATCGATACTAAATGAACTAAAGTTACAAGTTCATTCATTACTCCAATCAACCATTTCTAAACCCGAAGTATATTAAGTCTCCATTTAATTATCATAATTAATTAACTTTGCATCCAAAATGATTATTAACGAAATCAAATGTGGAAAATAATGCAAAATAGATAGCTCATGACAACAAGGTTGATAATAGAGTTCTCCTGCTACTTGGGCTACATCTTTGAGTTATCTTAGAACATAAACCATTCCATTTCCAAAAATTGTAATCATATGGCCAAAACTTAAAATTATCAAATGGACTCTTTAAGATTGAAAAAACTTAGCAACAAACCTTTGAAAAGTCCTAGAACCCACAAATGAATTTTCCATCTTCCTATCATGAAATCAATCTCGCGTTCCTGAAGTTCTCTACCAAAAGTCTTACTTTGAGAATTTAAAAAATGGCTATATTGAATTCAAATAAAGAAAAAAATTATATCACCAGATTCATCTCAGAGTCTAGAACATTTCATCACTTCACTCTAAAGTCTGAAAATGACTCTAGATGCTTTGAAAATGGTGATACATACAAAATAATCTCTACAAATCCTATTACATAGTCTGTAAAGTTTCATTTCAAGGCATTAAAAATATCATAAAAAACTCAAATGTAGACACTCAACATATCTATGGAACCATCTCAGAGTCTAGAATATTTGACTAGTTTACTCCAAATCCTGGAAATCACTCTAAGTGTCTTAAAATAGAGGAAGAGTGCTAGTTGGTCTCTATTTACCTTGGCTCCTCAGCTGAAGCTTGGTATTCAAATACCAATTCATTAGTTTATATAGTTGTTTAGGCCTATGGACATAGTAATAAGGCATTATCATTTTACCTGGGAGGTTAATGGATTGAATCTCCAAAATAGCAATAAAGCTTAATAAAGTTTGTCTTGGTTTACATTATCCCACATTGCTCATGGGTCAAACACTACCAAAGTTTAAATAGCCTTGAAAGGCTATTTTAAAATGCCAATAAGGAATTTATCCCACATTTTTCATGGGTATTCCAATGTGAGTCTTTAAATAGACTCTCACCTACCATTGAACTTGGTCTTCGGATCATTTTGCCTATCCTTGGCAATGTCGAGAACCTTCAATTGGTTGTGATTTCAATCGAGATATCATGTTGAGTTGTTCAAGTTGGTAATCTAAAAATCTACTAACTATTGGAACATTAAATGAGCTTGGCATGAGCTTTTTGAGATTGACATCTAAGTTGGCTCTGCTAACTTAGCTTGGTTTTAAATATGAGTTGGTACTCGAGCCCCATTCACAAGGTGAGTAAATATTTAGGAATATAGCCAATATTTGACTATAAATTATTATAAAGGTAATAATACCCAAATTTGACCATGGAAATAAATTAAAAAATAATTAAGTGGTGGTAGACCATGTGGTGGCCTGAGAACCCACCAAGTGGACCACTTCCAATTTGACACATGTTGACATTAAATTGGATGCTCCACTAACTCCATCAATGATAGGGTCCCCCTTTAAGATAAAATAAGAGTCCACTGGATACAGTCTCTATAGCCAAACTTTTATGTTGTCTATGTATGCCTATCAAAGATGAAGTTGAATAAATCTAAACTTTTTCTCGAACTGGCTACCACATGTCCCTACATGATTAGTCTACTTGGTATGCCTAAATTGTACCACATCACCCTGTGTCACCAATTTTGCCCTGTTGATCTTAAAATCTAGTGTGTAATATCTTTCACATATGGACTCAAAATTGATCCATTCAAAATGCATCTAAAATCTCTCATCAAGATCTAATTTATGCCAACAATCAACTTGGATTTTGATAACTTCATTTTCAGAGCAAATATGGATCCTCCTAGATTAATTATAGGCACAATACCAAGTATCATATATCATGTGCACATGAATAGAACATATAAACACAAGCACATGTACACCCAAAATTTAGGATAATTCTTGCATAGAGGACACTAGCACCATTTTCAAGATACTAAAACCACATGGTACTATTGTCCAAGTGTGGCACTACTTTTCAAGAGAGGATCTGACATAGGGATCTAGTTGACAACCCTAAGACCTATTTATATCTTAGTTTCCATCACTTAGATCTTTTGTATCAGGTGTTTTCCAAATAAGTCTCTATTTGCACATATTTATTACTATTTTTAGAAAGTCAAAGCAAGTCAAAATTGGTAACAAATCAGTGGTTATTTATTGGATAGTATTTCACTGATTTAGACTATTCATCCCTTTAATCAAACATAGGATTTACATTAGCTAAACCCAAAAAAGGTTAAAACATTTGGTGAACCCAAATTAATTCAAATATTACTTAAATCCCTAGTGTTACATAGGGTTTACCTTCTCCCAATTTTTGTGCACTAAATTAAGGTTACAAACTTTTATTTTTTTGATTTTTTGGCATAACCTAGTTCATTTAATCAATACCACATTAGGGTTTCATTTATTTAATGTAATTTAACTTTTTACAAAGCAACCCTAATTCAAAACCTTAACCCTAGATAACCCTATTGTTTATATTTCTGGAACTCAAATTTTAGATCCATATATCTTCTAATTTGTACTTCATATAATCATGATCATAATGATAGAATAAATTAATCACTTTTTGTTGTAAAGTTTAATACTTTCATTTTCATGCTTGTTCTATTTAATTCAAAATGAACTCAAAAAAGACACAAAAACATGTATAGATGATGTGTTATATCAATTTTAATATTGTCATAGCTCATAACATGTTATCTTTATCTTATGTGAAATTATATTAATAAGCAAACTCATACACACATAGAGGATTCAACACATAAGCTAACAACTATGTTTCAAGTTTCAATGTCATATCTTATGCATAAGAAAGAATCTCCTTCTCCTCCTCATCTCCATGAGGATGATAAATACTTTTCCTTTAACCAGTTCCATGCTATCACCCCTCCATGAGATGAAGCAACCTATGCCAATGTCAAAAAATCCCCATACTCAACCTATTCACACCTCTTCCTGATACAGTGTGTGCCTACTTGTTCAATAACAAACAACTAGAATTTGCACTTGTGAGACTTTATGTGATCAAATTATCAGTATGAGAAAGATAATTGTAGGTTTACAAAATCATAATCAATATGCCAAAACACAATTCATAAAGGTCAACTCCATAGTGTGAGGCAATTCCCTCTATCATTCTAGGTTAATTTGACTTTAATGATGAATAATACTCATATTCTTACTGCAACAACACTCAACTACAACATATCATTCATACTACACAAGAGATTATTGTTCCTATTTTTGACACAAGACATAGTGATAGTGAGTCTCCCATGAGACTCATTGATTAGTATCATTTCTCTTTTCTTGTACATACTTTTTGTGAACTAGGAATTTGACTCAAGAGAGGATGGTTATTATGGTGTCAATTTCAAAATGAAAGAAACACACTAACTAGCATAAATTCTCTAGGCCTAGACACTAGGGAGAGGTTAGTTAACAAACATGAATAAAACACACAACTAAAATGCAAAATAAACCTTATTTTATCTCCTTGGATGCTCCAAAATGTTTGTTGTAGTGGCCTACCCAGCTTGTGCTCATGAAGTCCTTGGCAATGGAAGCTTGGATAACTCCATCTCTCCTTGGCACCTTTGGCTTGTGTCTTGGATTGGCTTGGAACGAATTTTGCATGATAAAACTAGTTTCATGAATCTTTATAATCAATTTTGAATTATAACTTTGCATAATCATGTCTTAGAAATGATGTTCATGGCCTCTCTATCTATAGATTTTTGAGAATGTCTAGAATCAACCTAAACCATCCATCCTGAGATTGAGATGTGTGGTTGAGGATTAATTAAAAATTTGTAATTAAGTTTATAATTATCCTCATCATGAAATTAGAAGAAGGGGAAATTAAGAGGCATGAAGGGAATCATGGAAGGCATTGATGAGGCATGGAGGGCATGAATCCTGATATTTGTGGCATTTATGGCCTAGGGATGTCTTCCTAAGAAATGAGGTCACCTGATGATGCAAATATTTAATATTCATTTCCAAAACTAAGTATTCAACAACTTTCCATGGAATTCTTGATTAGGCTCTAATTTGGTTTAATTAGCTCTTAAGCATGTTTAAGCACTTTGTGCACAAATTACTCAAATTAATCAGAATGCCTTGTTATTGGTCCAAAATTCAACTGGATTGGAATTGGAAGGCAATGTTAGATGTATTGGATCCATTATCCCATTTAGGATGTTACCAACACCAAATACAAAGGCAAGTGCCTTATGTAAGAGATTTGATAGGAAAGAGTAATACAGAGTACCTAGGTGCAAAATTAGCATTTTGACTCAAAATGATCTAATCAAAGTTAGTTGGCTCATCAATTGCATTGCCCCATTTAGGGATACCCTGGCCAATATTGGCACTTGGATATGTTAGTTTCACATCATTTAGCATGTTTTGGTGTTTTTAGGCCAAATTGTGCATTTTGATAGAAATTGGTCAAAAGCTTGATTGGAGGTTATCAGTGGCCAGATTTAGGTGTCTATAGTTTGCCCTTATTTTGGAAGGCATTGAAAGCTATAAGCACAGTAACATCTTCTCAAAGAATGAAAAGGTCTTCTATGCCTATAATTTTAATGATGATAAACTAACTATATGATTCCCCCTCGAGGGAATGGTTGGCAAAGTAGGTCGGCAAATGGTCCCTCAAAAAGAAAGAAGTGAAATGAGGGGACCAAAAAAAGGAAAGATAATGGGTGAAAACATAATGATATTGAAAAAGTATTCAAAGTCATTGAGAATGCAAGTGAGACAGTGTACAATAGTTTGCCCAAAGGTAGTTATAATCATTGTACCCTGATAGTGGCAATATGGTATGATAACACAATAATTTGCCTAAAGGAAGTTATAATCATTAAGAAGATGGGGCTGCCCCTATTAGGATAGACAAACAAGATAATAGCATGCCCCTATATGGGTATAAAAAATAAAGTGGTGACAACACAATGATTTTCCCAAATGTGGTTATAATCATTGAGAAATGCAGGTGGGACAATTTGTAATGATTTGACCATAGTCAATTATAATCATTGGACCCTAGTTATGGAAAACATGATAAACTTGGTCAAAGATGATAACTTAACATAGAGAGGAATGATGAATTGGAACAACCTAATAGTAGGGAGATGCTCATCTAAACTAATAAAAGTTGAAATTATTTCATGTTTAATTACTCTATTTGGGATATGATTAGGATGAAATCAAGATGCTGCTATCAAAGAGATGTCGCCATTGCTTAATAGACTTCTTGAAGCTTAGGTTTGTTGTAGCATGTGTCAGTAGGCATCATGGTATAATAGCATTAGGACTTGGCCAAAATATGCATAAGGACTGACTCCCATAATCTAATACTCAATAAAAAATAATGCACCAATGATATAAACCATGATGACAATGTTAACATATGAATATGGATTGATTCAAGTGTAAGTGTGGGTAAGGAATCACCCAATGAACACACATAAACTGAATCAAGGCAACAATTCTAAAAGCAAAACCAAATAGGTAGACAAACAAACAAAATAATTAGAAACAAACAAACAAACAATGCAATAAAAACCATACAAACATTGCCCCTAAAAAATAGGTGACAACTAAACAAACAAATAAAATGGGGGAATAAAAGAAAAAGAAGGGGGTGGCTGAGTTGTCTCCATATGTACTAGGCAAGTGGATGTTGCCTACATAGTTTCATGGATGTAATATCTAATAAAAACCTTCAGGCCAAATGTAGTTCTATTAGGGAATGAAAAGAATGTGATAACTAAGAAAGACAAATAGAATGGAGGTGATAGAAAAAGAGGAATGGTCTTGAAAAATGGAAAGTGCGTGAGAGAAAAGGCCAAAAAGGATGGGGAAACTATGTGACAAGTAATTTGCATGTAACTTAGTAAGGGTTCCCAGAATCCTTAAGGCAAAAAAGTGGTCAATGTTTTTGTTCTTTTCTAATGATTTTTCAAATGTTTTTGAAATTTTCTGAAGTATCTCAACTTGATCAAGAATGATGAGACACTAAATGGTTCAAGCTCACAAAACAACAAGAGCATTTAAACTAAGGTTGCTTTCAAAATGACAAGAGCATGGTGGAAAGGGTAATTGAGTTGACCTCAACAAATATCGAGTGTTACCTACATAGTCCCAAAGTAGGACCTCAAGTCACTATAGTTCCACCCTACAGTGGAGGAATTTGACTAGTGTAGTATTCAATTCAAATAAAACAAGCATAGTTGGTAAAAAGGCATAGCATGGCATATGAAGTGGCAAGTTGGTACTCAAGGCTTAATAAACAAATGTTGCCCCTAGTTTGCCTAGAGGTAGTTATAAATATGACACAGTACCATAGATCAATGGTACTAATTTTCCCAAAGGTGGTTATAATTAGTAATAAGACCGGTGATAAGAAAGGAATAACAAATGAAGGATGTAAATATAAAAAATTCTAGCACATTGCTCTAAAATACGATCTCTATCTGAAGTAATTGAACTAACTAATGCAACTAATCAGATTTCTTGATATTGAAAATGCATAATGAATGGAAAAAAAACAAGTTCAAATGACCTAGGCTTTAGAACACACTGGGTCAATAGAATGGAATGGTAAAATGGATACGACTAATAGAATGATTAAGAATGATATTTGTACAAAGAAGAATAGTGATAAAATGGCATCACTGAAATGGTCCTTATAAATAATATGCCTTAGCACTCAAGCATAGTACCACTTGAGATGAATAATATTCATCATTTCAAGAAGTTCATCTCTATCTAGTGTGGCAAGCTTAAATGCTCTTGATCCATAATCTACAGTAATAATGAAAGGCCCTATCCAATTTGGTTTGAATTTTCCTTTATGCTTCTTCTTAGTTATGGTATTATTTTGGTTTTCTTTAAGATCAAGATCACCAAGTTCAAATGTTCTATACTTAACATACTGATTATAGTGGCTTTTGAGTAAGTTTTGATATGCCTAAAGATTGTTAAGTGTAAATATGCATTTCTCATCAAGTAGGTTTAGCTCTTACAGGTGAGCTACTCGATAGTCATGATCATCCAAGACATGCTTGAAAGAGATACACAGTGAAGTCAATTCAACCTCAATAGGAAGGATGGATTCAATACCATAATCAAGTGAGTATGAAATGGATCCTATGGGGTTACGATGATTAGTACAGTATGCCCAAAGGGTAGGGAATATCTATAGGTGTCAATCATGGCTTACATCATTGACAATCTTTTTGAGAATATTAACAATGGTTTTATTTGATGCTTCAACTTAGACATTTCCTTAAGTGTAATATGTTGTATAAAAATGATGTGTGATGTTATATTCGGTACATAGTTGGTCTACATCCTTAATTTTGAAATGATTCTCCATTATCAGATATAATGTCAGAGGGGATACTGTAGCAACAAATGAGATGGTTGAAGATGAATTTGGAAATTTGTTTTCTAGTCATGTAAGTGAGGGGTATAGCTTCAACCCACTTAGTGAAATATTTGATAGTGGTAAGGATATGTTTATGGCCATTAGATGAAGTGGGGTTGATCTTCCCAATGAGGTCAAGTCCCCATATAGCAAATGGCCATGGTATCAATATTGGTTTCAAAGTTTGGGCTGAGGCATGAATCAGATTAGCATGTTATTGACATTTGTCACACTTCTTTACATATGCAACTGCATCTGCGTCCATAATGGGCTAATAATAATCAGTATGAAAGAGATTTTTAGATAGGACTACCCCAATAGAATGAGCTCCAAATAACCCTTCATGAACTTCTCTTAATGTTGGTGTGGACTCTATCGAAGTTAAATAATGAATCAGAATTCCATCAAAACTATGGTGATAAAGGGTGGATCCTAATAAAGTATAAAAAGTGGAATGATGAATAAAGGCTTTGGTTTGCTTTCGAGATAGGTTAGGTGGTAGAAATTGGTCATGAAGGTAGTTGTAAGGGTCTGATTACTTGATATAATTAGGACTAACAATATCATAAATCATTGTAATGGTTGAAGGTTCTTGAGTTGGTGCTAACAAATTCTCAACAAGGAACTAATACTCTCTATCTCTATCTATTTATCAAATCAGAGAGCCAATAGTAGCCATGGCATCTATAGTTCTATTACTAGCCTTTGGTATGTGCTCAAACTGAATGTTGGTAATTTTTTGCTTAAGAGTGTTGACCATGGCTTTATATGGATCTAGTTTGTCATCTTTGGTTTGAAAATGATCTATGACCTAATTGATGATTAACTAAGAATCACCATAAACTTGGAGATAATATATGTTCTAATGCACTACCTATCAAAGTCCTACAATAAGTGATTCATACTCATCCATGTTGTTTGTATAAGGAAAGCTAATTATAAATGATTTAGGGATTAGATCCCCATGTGGTGTAATAAACAATAAGCTTACCCTTGATCTATGTGCAGTAAATGAACCATCAAAATACAAATTCTAGGGCTACTCCTTAAGGGGTGTGTCAATGATGGTCATTATGGATTCATTAGGAAATTGAAACATGAGTGGTTGTGTGTTTATGAGAGGTGCTTCAACAAGTTAATCTATACGAACTTGTCCCTTAATTGCCTTTTGATTGACATACTCTATGTCAAAATCAATAAGAAGTATGATCCATTTAGCCATTCTACCTTTAAAAGTTATTTTAGATATTAGATAATTGAGCGGATATACTTTTGAAATGACCACGGTCTTATTATTCAACATGTAATGGCATAGTTTTTGAGTTGTGATGACCATGGCCAGACAAGCTTTTTCAATAGGTACATAGTTATGTTCATATGTGACCAAAGTATGACTTAGGTAGTATATGACATGTTCTTTTCCATTGTCATCATGTTGAGCCAAGAGTGCCCTCAGAGCATTGTCAGTAGCTGATAGATATAACAAGAATGGCTTTTCTAGTGTAGAAGGTAATAAAATAGGTAGATTAATAAGATATTATTTGAGTTGTTGAAAATTTATTTGGTAGTGATCATCCTAGTGAAATGCAACTCCCTTCTTTAGAAGATGTGTAAATGGATGACACTTGTCTTCTAACTGAGAGATGAAGCATCAGATTGATTGTATCTTACCCTACAAAATATGAAGTTACTTTAAATTGGTTGGTGGTAGAATCTTGGTTATAGCATGGACTTTAGCCAAATCAACTTCAATACCTCGATGAGACACGATGAAGCCAAATAATTTGCTTGAAGTTATGCCAAACACACACTTCTTTGGATTGAGTATGACTTTGTACTCCTGTAATCTTTCAAATATCTTCCGTAGCACTACTAGATGGTCAGCCCTGGTTTTAAATTTTCCTAAAATGTCATCGACATAGTCTTCAATAATATCATGCATCATATCATGGAATATGACAGTCATGGCCCTTTGATATGTAGGTCTAGAATTCTTAAGGCCAAATGTCATTACTTGATAATAAAAAATTTCCATGGAGTGGTGAACACTATTTTATATTATTCTTTTGGTGTTATTTTGATCTGGTTGTATCCTAAAAATCCATCCATGAGTGAAAGCATTTCATAACCTGTCATGGAGTCAATGATCATGTCAATATTAGGCAATGGAAAATCATCTTTAAGACAAGCTTTTTTGATGTCTCAAAAATTAGTATAAATTATGATCCCTTCCAGCTTTTTACTAATAGGTACTACACTAGAGATCTATTCTGAGTGGTCTATGGATCAGATACATCCTACTTATAAGCATTTTTACAACTCTTTCTTTACCAATAAAATAATGTGAAGATGCATCTTACGTAGCTTTTATTTTACCAATTTGGAATCAGGATTAACCACAAGGTGTTGTAGAACCAAGACGGGGTTCAAACCTGGCATGTCAAAATAGGCCCATGCAAAGATGTCCAAAAATTCTATCAATAGAGCTATAAATACTTTATATTCCTCCCTAGTGAGGGATGCACCTAATTTTATCTATTTTGGGTTCAGTGGAGTCTTGATGTTTATGTCTGTTATATCTTTAACTAAAAGGGTCAAACCATCTTCTAGGATAGTAGGTAATGACTTAAAATATTGGATAATGCCAGGGTCCTCTTTTAGGTCTTGCTCTTCAACTTCTCCTAGGCATGATGAATCTGAGTCCCCTAATGGGAGATCTAGCCATGTGACAAAAATAGTTGGAAATTATTGAAGAATTTGATCAAATACTTTTTGTTGTGTAAAACTAAACTTAGATCCATAGACAAGTTCATCATTGGTGGTCTCTTGATCTAAATTCAAAGAAGAATGAACATCCCCATCTAATGGTACCTGAAATACATTTTCACCACTAGACTGGCCTTTATATTTACTTTTTACTTGGTCAAAAAGTGCCTCAAAGAGGTTTTCACTTTGGGACCTCAATGTTTTACTTATTTGATTTTGGCTAAGGGTGTTCACCCATTCTCCAAAATAGGCTTTAGAATCTAATGTATTTGGAAATCTTGACTTGTGATCTCCCAACAGAACACTATCTCTAAGGCCTAAGAAGTCACATAATGCATCATCATTTTGGAACTCATCAATTGGTAGATTGGATTCTTGTTGGTCCCAATCTATCAGTTGGGGATAATATAATGGCAATGGGTTATGATAAATGACTATGGTAAAGGTAAAAATGACATTATTATCAAATAGGTTGGTTTTAGTTAGGTCATCAAAGGTGAGGCTATGATCAGACTCTACTTCATTGTTGGCATCATCGTCACTACTCACTAGTGATGGAGTTTGAATAAGATATGTGGGGTCACTCCCAAGTGGTTTAAATCCAAGTCCATAAGGTCTTTCATACTAAGTCATGGAAATTGGCTCAATGGTTATTTATCGATTTGATATGAGGCCTCTTCCTTCATAATTGTGATGCTCCATGATCCTATTGGGAATATTATACTTTGTACTTTTATAACAATCAGCTTGGTCATCATTGTATAACCATGATTCATCCCCTTCAAGAGGGTTGGGTTCTAAGCCAAATGTTGGTACAAATGTGATAGGTCCCTTATCTTTGTTCTTTTATTGCTAATGCATATGTGGGGTAATGTTAGGTCGCCCAAAGGTTTTTGGATTTTGAGTAAGATTGACAATATGAAATGTATCATGGGTCACATACTCTCTTGGTCAATTATCTAAAATGGTGAAATGATTAATAGCTTCAAAGGGTAGCATGTGGGAAAGGGAATCCAAGGTATTATGATCTATGAAATTATCTAATAAAGGATCAATAAGTATGGCCTTTCCTTTATCTTACTTGGAACTTGTATTCATGTCATACTGATAACTGTAGCTTTAAAATTTAGCCTCAAGATGTTTTTAGTGTTTATAGGGGTTTAAATCTCCTAGAATATTCACTTCCATCTCTGAGTGGGAAAACATGATACATTGGTGCAACATTGACTAGACTGCACAAATCTCATGTAACCAAGGCCTACCTAGAAGTATATTATATGATAACTCAAGATCAAGCACATGGCAAAGTGTATCATGGGTTAAAGGCCCAATGATAAATAATAAACTAATGGTGCCATGTGATTCTCTTTCTTGATTATCATATGCTTTGATGGCTATAATTTATGGTTGGAGATTTGCCATTGTGTACTCAAGAAGCTTGATGAGCTTTAGAGACACTATGTTGAGGCCTGATCCATTGTTTATAAGGACATGTTTCACTTTATGTCACTTTATATAAACTTATATGTATAATGGGTTATTATGGAGTGGGCCAAGGGAAGACATATCACTTTGGTTAAATGTGACTTGTTGGGCTGGAGCTAGGTGTCCAACCAAAGCTTAAAATTTATCAAGGGATATGTCACTAGCAATAGTGGATTGGGTTAAAAACTCATTCAAAAATGTTCTTGTGGATTAATGACATTTGTAACAAATCTAAATTAGAAATTTGTGCTGGTGTCTTTTGTAATTGTTCCATAATATCAAACTCTTTATCTTGGTCAGTATCGAATGGTTTATTTGGAGGCTGAATAGTTGGTTGGATGATAGGTAAAGTTGCAAATGGTTGTGGGCCTGGGATAGTAATCTTTTACCTTTGAGTTGTGATTGCACAATCATGATTAAATATTAGACCATTATTACTTTAAAATGTTGGGAATGGTGTGGGACTAGATAGGACAAGTCTCAGTTGTCAATGCACTCATATGTGGTCACATGACAAGGATGAGTTATCGATATAAGGTCCAAAAGGGGGAGTCCTAGTTTGTTAGTTTGCCTGTATGAACTCCTAGGTTAAATAATTATTATCCATGTAATTTTTTTGAATGTTTTTGTTTAGTAATGGTTTAGGTTGATTAGTGCAGGGTCTAGGATTAATGGAGATGGTATTAACATTACCCCCTATAATATGACCTACAACCCTATTGTAGTCATGTGCAACTTCATGATAGGATTGTTGGTTGTTATCATTTTAACCTTGGTTTTATCCATTGTTCTGTTGTTGTGGGTTCTACTATTGATTTTTCTAGTTTGGCCTTTGATTTTGATACTATTGATTTTGTTGTTGCACTAGCCATTATTGTTTTTTGTTGTTGATTATTGTACTACTATTGATTGTTATGTTAGGGAAAGGGTTTTGATAAATATCAAGAGTTTTATTGGAAGTGGAAGAACCATTATCCAATGTTATCTCCCCTTTCTCCAACATATTCTATATTAAATGTTTGATTTGGACACATCTTCATAGATTATGCCCTTTGACCTGATCAAATTAGTGGTGACAAGTTTGCAAAATATAGATTGAATAGGCTCTCCTAGGTCACTAAACACATGATGCGTAAGCATAATTCTCCTTAGAAGAGGGGTTTATAATGGTAAAGGTTACTATATTTGTTGCATAGGTCTTGGTTATTATGCTTGTGACATTGGTTAGAGAGGTTGTTGAGTAGAAGTAAGTTGAAAAGGTGGTGTAGATGATGTTTGCACCATTTAGACATGACATGTTTCAGTTAATACATTTCACACAGCATTCCTATTGTGGTTGAATTACTTAGATCTTTCTTATCTATTAGACTGTGTTAGTTGCGATGCTTGCACTTGAATGAGATGTTGATTTTGGCCATTTTTCTGATTGGTACTTTGATTTTGATTAGTTGAATTAATCTTGATGACTCCTTTATTGATGATTGCTCACTCGATCAACAAACCTTTATCAATGATCTCTTTGAAAGTATGTGAACATTGTAGTTCCAGATGATAAGCTATCTCACTATGCAAATTTTTAGTAAACATAGTGGCTAATTATTTATCTAGTAAACTATGGGCAAAACAACTTGCAAGGGCTCTCCATCATTATAGATAACTTGCAAAAATCTCACCAATTTTTTGCTTTGCTTGTTTTAAATCCACTAATGAAATCTCATGTTTGAGATTATAGGAAAAGTGTTGTTCAAACTTATCAAAAAGATCATCAAAACTTATTACTAAATTTTTGGGAAACTTAAAAAACCACTTCAAGGCTTGTCCATCTAAGCTCCTTGTAAACAATAGCAAAAGGTATATGTCGTTATATGCCACTAGTTAACATGTGACAAAGAACTTGGTGAAATGAGCCTTAGGGTCACCTTTCCTTTTATATTTGTTAAATTTTGGTGATTCGTATCTTGGAGGAAATGGTATCTAAAAATAATCCATGTTGAGTGGATAAGAACACACATCATCTAACTTAAAATTTTTAGTCTATTTCCCAGCTTAAATGGCAGCAATTACATCCTTCATCTGTTTCAATTCTTTGGATAGGAAACTAGAAGGAATAATGGTTTGAGGGAGAATATTAGTTTGGGTAGATGGTTGGGAGGTCACAAGTGGAACACTTTGACCAGGGTATGATGGAGATATATGTTGGGGTATATTAGTTTGGTTGGAAAATAGACTAGGAATATGCATACGTGGATTAGGATGTACTTGAAATTGTACATTTGGTTATGCGATATTCTAGTTTGGGTTGATGATAAAGGTTTGACTTGGAGGATTTTTTGGTTGAGATGGAGAGATATAACTATATTGTGCCTGCTATGGTTGAAAAGGGACATATTGTTGACTAATCAAACCTTGTTTTTGAGTGGAAACTTATAGACCAAGACATTGTCTCTAAATTTATGGCACATTTTGAACCAAAAATTGCCTAGTAGGTACTTCAGAAACATGGGAGCCTCCTTGTTGAGAAAATCACTATGGGGAAGTGAAAAAAGGTTGTAGATTTGGCATCTATCACTAACTGATATTTGCACATTATTGACTAGGCATTGCTTGGTTTTGTAATGACATATTAGTCTATGACTGAAGAGGTATATTTATCATTACCTGGTGAGGTGGAACATTAGTTGACCCTAATTGAGGTGGTAATGTATTTATCCTATATTGTGTTGGTACACTACATTGTGCATGTTATTGTGGAATACTAATTGTTACTTGTTGAGGAGTAGGATTTGTCACATTTTCTCATTGAGGCATGACATTAGCCATTGTTTGACTACCTAATCTCATAGGTTGTACACTTGAAGAAGCAACCAATTGAGGTTGAGATGTAGAAACTCCTACTCCCTAGTATGATTATTCACTCATGGTATTAACTATAAGAACATGTTTCTAGCTAGTTTTTTATGTGTTAGTATCACTTTGATTGGGATTGGACATTGTTTGCACTTTCTCCACTATATTTTGCTCATTATTCTATGTAGAAGTAGAAGACATTTCTTCAATAATGGGCATATGTAGTAAGTTATCTACCAATGTGTTTTACATGAATGGGTCTGAACTCTAATTCTCTTGACTAGTTAACTCTATAAAAACTCTTATTGAAGGAATTAGGTCAATAAGAGGCTTACTCACCATGTTCATCTGATTGAAATTATGTGCTAGATTCAGGTACGTTTGATATGTTATTTGCATTTGGTTAAAATGGTTTTCCATGATGTTTTTGCCTCTATTAGGTAGATTAGGGTCCTAATATGTTGTTTGGACTAAAGCTAAAGGATTGATAGAAGAAGCCTATTGATCATAAATTATGTTGTGGGGCACTCTCACTAGGCTTGGTAAATTTACATGAGAGAAGTCTACTAGAAACTTAGCCCCTACCTCTATGGCTCTAAAAAAATATCATCTTTATTCTCTAACAAAAGTTTCTCAAACAAAAATGGATCATATGTGGACACTGTATTAGTAGAATATGACTGTTGGAGAACTGACTCATCAGCTATGGGTACTGTAGCTAGGTATTATGTGGTTTGTTCTTGGTCTTGTTATGAATAAGGTGGTGTATTAACCAAATAATTAGCCAATGGATCTTGGATTTGTGATCCTAATTAAGTATTATAAGAGGGATAAGAATCCATCTCATAAGCAATATTATCTACATAGGGGTCTTGCACCATTTCTTCTTACACAACTACATTACTAATCCCTAAATTGTACATGAGTCTACTATGAGTGTATGAATACATGTTGGGATCCATATTCAATGCTTTGTGATAAAATTTCAAAGAGTTATAAAAACTCTAAAAAGGATAATATTTAAAAAATATGGTGTTCTAACTTGGGCTAGATTCATAAAAAATATCAAAAGGCTTATGCAAATATTTGTGAGGAAATAAGCTAGCATGAAGTATCTAATGTTTCACTATTCACAAAAATATAAGCAAGTAAATGGATCAAAAGTTGAAATGCCAAACTCTAAGGTTGAAGTGTTTCAAATCAGTCTAATCTAAGAATTTAAAATTTGCTAGGTCTTTTGGCCAAACATGGCATCAAAATATAGGGTCAAACAAGGCATGTGCTAGGACTCTTGGTCGAATGACATCAAAATATAGACTTTAAAATAGATGATTTTTTTAATCTAATGGATTTGAAACACTTCTAACAAACACTAGGCTTTTGATCCTTGGAAATGAACTCAATCAACTAGGTATAAGGTATGAAACAAAAGGCACTTTAGAGATAGTTTATTTTATCACAAATAATGGTATAAAATTTAGTTCTTTTGACAAATAAACTAGACAAAATTGAACGGTGTAACTATGTTAAACAAAGGATCACAAAAGTACACTTGAATTGGTTTGAAAATATAACAACAAATTTGAACTTTATGCAAGAGGGTCTATGAAACAATATTTGAAATGTTTTGGGTAGCGTAATGATGCAACACTACCCAAAAAGTGTGGCTAAATGTTTTTTTCAAACACTCTCAAAGGCAAAGATAGTTTCCCATAATTTTGACAACATAACACTACTTTTCTTGACTCAAAATGTTGTGGTGCATAGACTTAAAGTGCAAGTGTTTGACACAAAATGGCTTAAGTCTATCAAGTGGTGATAATGATCTTGATTCTGAAATGGCCTTCAACCCAAATGAGAAATTGAACCTAAGTTCCCTCAAGTTTAGTATAAATGGTGAAACCACTTAACACACCAACCTTATGAACTTATAAAGGTGAAATTTAAAATTTAGATTATAAATGGACTTAAATAACTTTGGCAAAGGTCTAGACTCAATTAGCTAACATAACTATGCTAAAGTGGATGATATGACTCCCAATTTTTTGATGGACTTTTGAATAAGGAAAATTGATGATTTCACATGGGTAGCATAACGCCTCTTTGTTCAAAGAAAAATGAGGACCATGTGTTTTGTTTTGTATCATTTGTTTACACCAAGTTTTGACTTCAAACAAGACTTTAATCAAGGACAAAACTCAACTAATTAATCACTCTTAGACTCTAAACTGACAAGGTTGCTTGGTATTATTAGAATCCATCTATATATGTCATTTGAGAGGATTTTAAGTGTTCATCCAAAAGTAAATGTGAATTATATAGTAGGGTTTTTACACCCCCCTTCTCTCAAATGATATTACTATGACATGGACCTTGAGGCGCATCTTACACCAACAATACTTCCATGATAAGTGGGGTTTTGTCTAAGATCTACAAGTTTTTTAATGTTCTAGGGGAATCAATTGTAAAATGACTTTCACACCAAATAATGCAAAATAAAATCATAAATTTTGGGTCCATATCACTTGGCTTATTGCAAAAAGGTCTAATCTTTTTTGTAACCACCACATCCTACTATTCGCTCAGTGTAGTACGATGTCCAAAGTGCCACTGCATTCCATGTGCAACTCCAAAGGAATAAGTGAAGTTAATGTTGGAATATGAAACCTCAAGTTAAAGCTTCCCTAAATAACTCATGGGAGGTGATGAAGTCCCCCTTGTAAACCAAGTTTGCATACAAATAAAGAAAAAATAAAATAGAAAGACTTTAGGGTCATTTTCAAGGTCACCCAAAATTTGATGAGTTTTTGGAGAGTGCTTTAGATGAATTTCTTTCTAAGCCTTGGACTAGGCTATTTGCAATAAGAATGGAACTTTTGATTATAAGGGTTCCCTAAAGGGGACAAATGGAAGACCATACACATGACATCCATCTTTTTGCCAAAAAAAATTAGATCAAACAACTATTGAAGACAAAAATAACAAGTGTGTTCAATTTTAAGCCCAAATTTAGAAAAAGAGGTGGTGTTCATTTGACCCCTTGGTCTTAGTTGTAACTTTGAAAAATAATGCTAAAAATACTTATTTAAGCACCAAAATAATGTTCGCAATTAATTTTTTAAGCATGAAAAAGGTGATCTAAACATGATTTTAGCAAATGTCACGCTTGGTCCTACAATAAAAATGTTAACATATCCTTTAGCCTTGAAGCTATTTTGGGTTTGAAACAATGTACTTGAAAAAAAGAGCTCTCGAGTTTGTGTTCTAAGAAAAACATAATGACCAATGTCAATTCTATAACCAAAGATGGTTACACTTACTAACCAATGATGGTTATCTAACCGACATCAGTTATACTAATAGTGACCGATGATGGCGATCTAACTGATGATGGTTTTACTAACTGACATCAATTACAATGTAAACCCATGACAAATAAAAATGGCAAGACAAAGTTAGAAAATCAAATTAAAAGAGTTTTAATGATCCAAATGAAGATTTTAAAGTTGCATAATGATCTTATTCATGTGTGGGATGCATCTAGTCCCACCGGGCATGCCATATGTGAACTAGGAATTTGACTCAAGAGAGGATGATTAGTATGGTGTTAGTTTCAAAATGAAAACAAAATGAAAGAAACACACTAACTAGCATAAATTATCTAGGCCTAGACACTAGGGAGAGCTTAGTTAACAAACATGAATAAAACACAAAGCTAAAATTCAAAAAAAACCTTCTTTTACTTCCCTTGGATGCTCCAAAATGCTTGTTATAGTGGCCTGCTCAGCTTGTTCTCATGAAGTCCTTGGCAATGGAAGCTTGGCTACCTCCATCTCTCCTTGGCACCTTTGGCTTGTGGCATGGCTTGAATTGGAATAAATTTAGCATGATAACACTAGTTTCATGAATATTTGTAATCAATTCTACATTATAACTTTTCATAATCATGTCTTAGAAATGATGTTCATGGCCTCTCTATTTATAGATTTTTGAGAATGCCTAGAATCAACTTGAACTGTCCATCTTGAGATTGAGATGTGTGGTTGAGGATTAATTCAATTTTTGGAATTAATTTTATAATTATCCTCATAATGGCATTAGAAGAAGGGGAAATTAAGAGGCATGGAGGGCATCATGAAAGGCATTGATGAGGCATGGAGGGCATGATCCTGATATTTGTGGCATTTATGGCCTAGGGATGTCTTCCCAAGAAATGAGGTCACCTGATGATGCAGATATTTAATATTCATTTCCAAAAATAAGTGTTCAAAAACTTTCCATGGAATTCTTGATTAGGTTCTAATTTGGTTTAATTTTCTCTTAAGCATGTTTAAGCACTTTATGCACAAATTACTCAAATTGATCAAAATGCCTTGTTATTGGTCCAAAATTTGACTGGATTAGAATTGGAAGGAAATGTCAAATGCATTGGATCCATTATCCCATTTATTATGTTAGCAAAACCAAATAATAATGGCACATATCTTGTGTAAGAGATTTGATAGGAAAGAGCAATCTAGAGCACCTAAGTGCAAAATTGGTATTTTGACTCAAAATGATCTAATCAAAGTTCGATGGCCCATAAATTGAATTTCCCCATTTAGGGATACCCTAGCCAAAATTGGCACTTGAATCTGTCAGTTTCACATAATTTCTCATGTTTTAGTGTTTTTAGGCCAAATTGTGCATTTTGGTGGAGATTGGTGAAAACCTTGATTGGAGGTTATCGGTGGGGCCAGATTTAGGTGTCTACACTTTCATTATCTCTCTTGCTCATTGTACAAAGTTTATTTTCATTTTATTATACATAGATTATATATACAAAATACAAAAATAATATAACATGCCAAAATATAAAAATATTCAAATATTACTCAGAAAATACAAAAATTATAGATTGTATGGATTGTTATGTTTACACTTCTTATATTTGATAGACATTACATATGCTATATATCTTATTATAGTCAAATTTATCATACTTAATGATTTACTTGTTCTTATTGAGTTTTTGTAGATTTCTTAAAATAAAAGGTCCACTACAATGATCTAGAATTTCTATCATCTACCCACTAGGGGAATATCGATTTATGGTTATTCATTTGACACATTTACCCACTTGGGGGCATCCTATACACAATTTATATTACTAGATTCTATCCTTACATTTTATACATTCTTATTTTCACATTGTTAGATCTTGATATTGATCATTGATACTCATACTTAGATTTTTTATTGACTATCACTAGTTTAGACTCAAAATATGTACATCCTAGATCTTACATAGATCTATACTAAATCCATGTATGCTTTAATTTATAACTTTTCTATTTTAGCCTTGATTGTATTTCTATGTTTTCTATTCGAAGAAATTTGAATATGCTATTATTATTTGGCTATGTGCCACATATATTCATGTATGCCTTGGACATGTTTCCATGTCCCTTGTGTGTGATATCCTAATTGTGTATGTAGACATTTAAACATGTCCTTCTATGTGGATATAATCTAACTTACCTATTGCTTGTGTATGTGGACATTAGAATATGTCCTTGTATGTATTCTTTTCTCATATTTAGTGACATATGCCCATGTCCCTTGTATTGTTTCCCCTATGCTATTTTTCATGCCTCATGTGTTTTGTATGTATGATTTATTTTATGAATCATGGCCATGACATTTGTCTTTTCTTGTTACACACATTAGTTATCTATGCCATAAGGGACCTCATGTATCTACCCTTCCTACTTGGGTGTCGTGATGGACATCATGTCCCATCTCCCTAGGTAGCTACTCATATTTAGTATTACATATAATGATTACATTTATCTTGACACCCTTGTACAATGTTAGACACAAAATACATATAAATTACATACTTATGCTCAAATTCTCTTACATTATGATGTTATGTTTACACATTGTATTATATCATCATGTAATTATCATATATGCTTTGGATAACACATTTTATAGAGCTATTTATTTTGAGGATAGTTATTACATAGGTTTAATAACTACCCTTAAAAGAGGGGGAATTCATAGGGGTTTGTCACAGATATTAGGCTCCTACATTGCATTCATAGAATGTTTTCAACACATAGGCTCAATTTCAAGAAATCAGACAAAGGTAAACACAAAGGAAAAATAAGGAATAGAAAATTAGTACAATGACTTAGATTTCAATCTAGATAGACATTAGTGCCAAATAAAGACATTATCACTACATGTCACTACTATCCAAGATGTGGTGATACTATCCAATATCCCTAGTTTTAGGATAATTTAGATTAGCTAGAATAGTACACTAGGTACAATATAGGTTTGCATAGATTTAGCTATAGGTTTGACAATTATGCTTAATTTTGGTTTAGATTCACACTATTTCAGCTTATATTCATATCATTTACTCATATTGGGGACATTATGTGTGGCATAATCATCCCCATATTTAGTCTGGATACAATTATTATAACTCAGTCCATAATCAATATACTTAGATATCAGATTGGAGGCATGTGTGCATCACATTGTTTCTATATGCTTAATTACACATAGGTTGATCAGTTAGAATGGAAAACTCCATGTCATTCTCTATGTTATATATAATTAACATCATATTATAGGTTGTCACTAGTTTCATGCCTTACTCCATCTATAGTGGTTGGCATTTCCAAGTGGCCTAGAGCCACCTAATGTACTTGAGTGGCCATAGAGCAAACATACATAATTAGATATACCCAGTTAGATATTCCTAACACTTTACATAGTTTAGTTTTAGATATATCTACTACACATGCGTGGGAAATGATGGATTCAAAGCCTACTTGAATTTTTGAGCCACCCACATGAGAGGATTAGACACACTTTCGGTCCAATCCAAGTTATTCATAGGTCATGATCCACCAAGTAGTGGTGGACAATGATGGAGTCAAAACTAGATTAAGTTCTTGAGCCACCCACACATGAAGATTGATAAAACTATCAATTCAGTCCAAGCTATTCAATGATTTAATTACTATATACATGTGTACACACACAAGTTGTCACTAGATTCATGTATTAGTTTGCATACCCAACAAGGTGTATTTGTTCCTTTCCTCTCTCCCATATTTTTACTCAATTTTACTTAGTTACTTATTTACTCAACATAGTCTTTTTTTTTTATATCTCTTAAGTAAGGATTAATTTATGAAAATTTTTTTTGTAGGTTATGATTTGGATCATACTTCACATACGTAGTCTCAGCTTCACATACTAAAACTTAGCTTCACAAGATTCACTTCCTTGGTAAGTCTATGTACGCTTATTTTTCCTTTATACAATCATTTTGATTTGATGCATTTCTAGCATAAAGGGGGCCCAAATATAATCACCTATAAGTGGTATTTGAGTGCTAAGAGTGATACTTGAGACAACCTATTCATAGCTTATCCATAGACCTTTCATATAACCTATTATCACATTTTTCCAACCTTTGTGTCGACCATAGGCATCCCTAGTCAGCTCAAACAATCTCAGAACAAAATTTCTATATCTTGGCACTTCATGTCCAATAATTTTCTAGTTGGACATTAGTGCCAAATTAAGGACACTAGATCCATGTGGCATTAGTGTCCCCAAAATGGTGCTAATGTCTCTTACCCTAACTTTATTGAATGGATATATTTTAAAAATTAAAACCTTCCTAAGGTTAGCCTAAGCATCTTTTATTGTCTACACAAGCTACAAAACACTATAAATACATGAATTTTAGACCTCTATCCACTAGATAGAAATTAGATGCAAAATATGTATTCAAACATGAAACAAGTTGAGAAAGATCAAGGTTATTAATCCCTATTCAACCTTACTTCTGCATATTATCATCTAAATTTTCCCTAAGCTCAGATTTTATAGATTTCTAATCTCAAGCTCACTTAAGGAATTTAAGACCACTATCATTCTATCATCACTTGAACTTGTGCCAACATTTAGGTGGAGAGAACTACATTGGGATTGATCCCTCCTCAGAGTATTGGTATGTAGGCAACTCTCTTCATAGTGGGATGTTAAAGCTGTCTAGCCTATCCTAAGAATGAACATGATTCTCAGTTCATACCTTAATTTTAAGGAAGATTAGAGTTTACATCATAAATCAACTATTATAGGCATAATACAGATTTTTAGACTTCATGCATGCAAGAACTAAATCTAGAAACACAAGCATAGGTGCACCCAAAATTTAGGAGCAATTTTGCAAAGAGGACACTAGATACACATGGTACTACTATCCAAGTATGACATTACTATCTAGGAGAGGATCTAACATAGGGATCTGATTGAAGACACTCAGACTTGTCCGTATCTTAGTTTCTATCACTTAGATATTTTATATCAAGTTTATTCTAGATAAGTCTCTATTTGCACATATGTATTACTATTTTTAGAAAGTCAAAGCAAGTCAAAATTTATAACAAATTAGTGGTTATTTACTACATATTATTTCACTAATTTAGACTGCTCAACCCTTTAATCAAACATAGAATTTACATTAGCTAAACCCCCAAAAGGTTAAAATAATTTCCTATTTTCTTATATTAGTTCTTGGCTTTCTTAGTTTAGTTTAATTTTTGTTGTTTTACGTTTGTCTTTCTTGAATTTTTTGCTTGTTTTTCCTATTCCTTATTCTATCATTTTCCCCCAACTTGTTGAGGTTGGTTTTTTTTGGAGATGTTGGTGGCCTACATGTCTTTTTGAAGATTGATTAGAGAAGATTATCTATTGTATCATGGGAATTCAATATTTCATGAGATATTCACTTGGCATTATTATGTTGAATCTTCTTATGCATGTTTTTATTCATGATTTATTCCTATAGAAGTAATATCTGATCCCAATCACTATTTCATAGCAATCAAGTTTAAGAAATGGATATAAAATTAAGACAATAATATTTTGAAGCAACATTGTGTCTTTATATTTCCAATGGGTTAGGAACCTCAAATGTCAATGAATGTATGAGAATCATTTTGACTTTATAATCTAGAAGGTGCATAATCATCTTTTAATAGTTACAAAAATTAATAAAATTTTCTTTGTACATTTTCAAAAATTTAAAGGCCTATGATTCCAAATAGAATATGTGAATTTTTAGAAACATTTCATTTTTTTTATAAAGCTATCAAATTGCACTTAATATAACATTTTAAGCAAGATGAAAACATTGAATTAATTTAGAGTTTGTCTTGATAGTTATGAATTTTATGAGTCTATCATTATACCTTATCTTGGTCCCCAACCTTCAATGGAATGAAAAATGAAATATTTTCAAAAGAAATGAAATTAAATAAAATATAAATCCCAAATTCTTTCTTTGAAAGAGTGATTCAAGCGATCTCCATTGCAGGCTTTTTGTCCTAGTTGGTAGTTGAGTAAGGCCTTGATTAGGACCAAAGGTATCTTTGTCGAGGCTATTAATGCCTACTTGGTAGCAAATAGATGCCCATGACATTCACCGTAAGCCAAACATCCAAGTTTTTACTTCTTATATATTCTAATTATTTTAGACAAGTTTACATTTCTTTATGTGAATTCAATATCTATAAAAGAATCAATCACTTTGATGCACAATGATGGTCTTAGGTAGATTTATAACTTAGTATGTCACATGTTGAGGTAGACTTTAGTGCATTCATATTTCTATTTTTGTTTAAGAATTTGTCTATAGTTTTATGCTTGTTATTCAAGTTTAAATATTGACAATCTAGGTTCTAAATGTTGAACAACATTCTCCCCACAAAAGTCACCATTTTTGAGCTCCGACACACTCCATATTCAAATCTCACATGGGGACCCTCTTTATTTAACACAATTGTCTTTTTCTATTCTTTCTTAATGACCACATTTGTGATTGCTGCATAAAATTCTTGATATGGATTCCCATTTTAAGGTTTCAAACTTATGAATGTGTTTGATGATTTTGAAATAGCTTCACTTGACCATTTATTAACAATGATTAGACAATCCTTGTCTAGAGTTCAAACAACATAAGATTGGCCTTTTGAAGTTTTCTTGAGTGATTCAAAATTTTATTTATTATTGGGTTATATACTTTATATCATCTCAAAAACCCAGTTAAAGTGGTGCTTCATATGTTAATTTTATTATTATTTTTCTTTAGTAAAGACTTCTGACTTCAATCTTAAAGTATTAGTCTATGTTATCCCTTTCTCTTTAAAATCTCTTAATTTGAAAAATTTGGACTTCATATCCTAAATCATGACTTCTTTAAGGGTTTAAATTAAAGGGCACCAATTTTAATAGTTGATTTAATTAGACACTAGATTTCATTATTAAACTATTTTGATATAATTTTGATATTTATTTGTTGACCATTGTAGTTCAAATTATAGTTTAAATGGTCATATTATCAATTTGAAATATTCATTTATCTTTTAAATTGATTTATTTATCTCAAATCGGTGCTTGGTTAACCATTTTTTAATTTAAATCAGGATTTAAAATGTCTTGATCCATGTCAATTGGGTGAAATCTACTTTTGAGATGACTTTATCTCTAACTTTATCAAACCAATTGTGCTCCTTGATGGTTTAAACTATGTGAAATTACCTTGATTTTAGTTAAAGAATGTATTTGATATATGGAAAATTAGGATTTGTTTTGTTTATTTTTCAGGTTTGAATATTTGAATAACTTACTAATGGTTTGTATAAGCCATTTTTTCCTTGTCTTTGTTCATAAAGATCTTCTAAAGACCTTGTGACATTGTATGCAATCAGAAATGCATCATGTTTATAAATAAATCTTGGCTCAGAGAAGATAGATCATACCTACACTTCTAATTGGGAATACATTTTTTAAGTAGTAGTATGACCAATATAGGGATCCACTAAACCCAATTAAGGGATCACTTGTCACAATACACCATGATAGGAAGGGTTTCAAAGCCTACAGTCTAACAAAATCATGGAAAAACCCTAAAAGAGTCCTAGGTTTAATGTTCACTCTATTCTAATAAAAAATAAAATACATCTAATCTAGTGCACACCAAATCTTGTGGCATAAAGTAGGGGTTATAAACAAAAAAACTAAACTAAACATGCATAGAAGGCATATACTCACATCAATATATATGAAATGCTAATACATTGCATTATCTATCTACTCTTACAAAGGATAAATAAAGTTAGGAATACTTACTGTTGTCACTTGAACTTTCACCCCTTGAGGAGATGATTCAACTCTCTTTATTCAAGTGGCACAATGGAAACACATCAAGACTTGGGTGACCCAAATTTTAGGTTAGTCTCTACATTAGGGATAGTTCCCCTTGATGTACCACTTACACACACTAAAAACATACTTACACTTGTAAGGAAAAGGGTTAATAATCCTAAACTAACCTAGTTAGGGAGGTGATGCACCAAATATATTGTCTACTCACACCACTTGCAATGCACTTGGAACCAAAGAGAAACCTACACATATACTTCATCAAACTAAAATATCTTCTTATACATCAATGTTTCAAGAATGGGGTCTTGAAGAGAGCCTAGATTAAGAGGGATAGACAATTGGTCTTCCAAAAACACTAATGAACAAACTACTCACTATATATACAATTTTCATTAGACACTTCTTGCTAACCTGCAAAAGAGAGCTTTCAAACTACATAAGGCACTAAGAA
This sequence comes from Torreya grandis, assembly GCA_037957365.1. Taxonomy (NCBI): domain Eukaryota; kingdom Viridiplantae; phylum Streptophyta; class Pinopsida; order Cupressales; family Taxaceae; genus Torreya; species Torreya grandis. The sequence continues at coordinate 119,725 of JARHVA010005346.1, forward strand.
GGATAACATGTCAAGGTAAGAAACATACACTTATAAAAGACCAAAAACCATAGAATGCACTTCATGAAGTCATGAATGAGTTAAAAAAAAACATTATTTATCAGTTCAAGGTAAAAATTGAGTAGGGCTTCACCATACTCAGGTGGAAATATCTGTACAAAAGATAAAAAGGCTAATACATATAAGAATTATGAGAGAAGAGAGATAGAGAGTGTGAAGCTCAAGAGTCACTAGAGACACTTTTTGAGAAAAAAATGAGTTACAATAGCATGGAATCAAGCATGATATAGCTCTTACAAGGAATATAAGGACAAATGTCTCCCAAATTAACAAACTTCTCTAATGTGTTGTAGATGCTCTCTTGCTTGCATATGAAACTACCCTCATGATTTGACTTGATTGCAATACTTCATCACTAAATAAGGATAGGTCTGATGATTTATCTAAATGGTGAGGGGTTACTAATAAGCCTCCATATGCATTGGAATGGTTTCTAATCATTCATATTCCCCTAGCTATGAGTATTCATCCTAAACAGTTACAAATGACTCCTTCTCATGCACCCCTTACACTTAGCACTCAAAATGCTTGAAATTATTCAACCCAATACATGAAAAATGAGGGATAAAAATTTTCAAGAGTCTCCATGCTATCAAGTTCATCAATAAATCCTCAAAAGGATTTCCAATTAAAGTTTTCATCTTTTTCACCAAGTGATCACTGCTTGCTTACTAGACTGGCTAAGATGAGGAAGATAGAAGACACACTTATGAGCTTATATATCTTAATAAATTATCATGTATAATTATAAAAATTCCCATACTATCTCCCAAATTTGTTTGTATCATCTGAAGCTTCTCCATATCTATAAAACACTCAAATTTGTCAAATAAAGCCTTGTTGTAAAACATCCATATGAGTGCAGTATAACTAAATTACATGGGGAGGATAACTGAAGAGTACTCTATATATTAAAAGCATATCCCTATCCTTTAAACTCCATTTGGATGCTCCATTTGTCTTATCTTCTCCATTGCATCTGGGTTGGAGTTTTGTGTGGGTTTTTAGCAATTTTAGATCTTAGCCTTTGTTCATAAATAATAAACATTGGATTTATAAACCAATGACACTAAGGGATTATTTTTTACCCTCTCTCACATCCATAAATACTTAAACTCTCCATGCAAATCCTTAGGGGAGTTATAAGCATTCAAGTATGGTCACTCAGGCTTTTCTAGTAGTCTGTGTAGGCCTATGTGCACTTTAAGCCAAGAAATAAATTCGTAAAGAAATTATCTACATAATAATGGATCTAAAATTCTTTGAATGGTCCCAAAATTATGTTTTAATAGGTTTTAGTTCATGTATCAACCCAAAAAATAATTTGATCTCCATTTAGATGCTAGGCCTAACATTGGTTTTATAACCTGTCTACAACTTTTGATGGTTCAAACCCTCATTTTATATTATTTGCATATTATCAGCTCAAAAAACTCTTATGAAATCCATCAATCATGATAAAATAAGTTATAGTTCCCAACCAAGGCCATAAATGAAAATGACTTCCTTACCTAGCAATAGGCTTTACCATCCTTCGTGGTGCTAACTGTAACTTTAGATGTCCAGACTACCCTATTTTTTTCCACCCCCTAATTCTTGGTTTTCCATATTATTCTAGGTGTATTTAAACTCCAAAAACCCTCTTTCAAGGTTTCTTTTCCTTCTGGTCTCAACTTTTCCATCTCCTTTGCCAAAGTACAAGGTTTATGCATAAGGAAAAAGTACCCCCTATCTAAGACAAAATAGGGGTACTTCCCCTATTTTCCTAGAAAAACCAATAATTAAATAGGATCCTTAAACTACTAAGGGTAATTTTTTAAAAATTTCAACCCTTTTTGACAAGTATAAACCTCCAAACTTCTTAAAACCTCAAAATAGGCTTGTTAGGGAGAGACTGTGTAGAAACCCTTCTCAAGTTGACTATAGGTGTATCTTAGAGCTCCAATTTTTCCTTTATATAAAAATATGAGATTTTCATGAAGGTTTTATGACTAAAATTAATTATATATTATCTCTCTTTATCTCTCTAACCCATCACACATTCATCCACTTTGACTCAATCAAGACTGTGTTCTACCTTCTTGCCTATTGTAGGTGTTTGGTTTCTTCTTATGACTTGGTTATGATAAAAAAAATTTAAACTTAAAAATCCACCTAGAATTTGATCCTACCCTCATTTAATTTTAAATGGAAAAAACACTCTCATAAACTTCAAATTGGTCACTGCCTATTTTAGTCACTCCAAGTTGGTTGTAGGTGGACATTTGGGATTGTGTACAAACACCTATAGGTGTATGGTAAAGTCATGCCTTGTATTTATATCTTTATCAACAACTCTTTGAAAAAAATAGGTCTTATGATACCATTTATTACCTTGTGTCATGAACACATTCTTAGACACCATTACTCACATATCATGCTTAATCTATTGTTTACCCATAGCTGGATGTAGGTGGACTTTTCTATGTAATACACACTTATAAGGGATGCCTAACTATGATGTTACACCTTAGACCTCATTCAAATCACTAATGTTATTTCATAATTCATAAGGTTCCTCAAACAAGCAAATATGTTTGGGATTGTCACTTCCAAGGAATAGGGTCACTTTTAGGTCAAAACTTGTAGATGACACTAACTGAGTTCAGTGTATCAAAGTGAATTTTTGGAGCTCCCAACAACTATCCTTCATAGATCATTCTCTCATAATATTTTGAGATCTCTTTGTCCTTATTAAAAGATACAAGGTAAGCATATTATGATCCTTCAAAATCCCTCATAACCTTGTTGCATAAAATTAAAAAAATACTCAGGGGCTCTATTTTATGATTTTAGGGAGAGAATCCTTAAATCTCAATCATCACTCTTTTGAAGGAAACTCTCTACTTTTCATAGCAATTTGACCTTCATGATATGTATGTTGTGATATCCTTATAATATTAATATCCCAAATAAGGATTCATCATTTACTTCCACACCTCAAAAGGTACCTCCATGGTTTATTGACACCACTTGTAGGTGTGAAAGGAACCAATCTACAAGCACAAATAAGCCTAGAAGAGGATTCTTGAGTTCTTAGAAACTCCAAATCCAAGAATACAATGAATAACCTATGGAGAGGTACTATAAAACCCTAAGAAACACATGAATTAGTCAAACCTATCAAATCAAATCCAAATATTCTAAAATAAGCTCATACAGGGACCTCTCATGGATGCAAGAGCATAAAAAGATACCTAGCTTCTCAATAATGGTTCATAAAGGAGGAACCATAAAACTCAAACTTTTTTCCATGGATATGAAGCTAACTAAGACCCCTCTTAACTCTAAAGAGCACTCCCTCCAAATCCATCTGTATGGATTGTACCAAGTATTTGAAGTTGGCCCTTGTTGGTTTGTAAAGGAAAAAAAGAAAGAAAAGGAAAATTTGATCCTTCTAACTTTTTTTCTACACACCAAGCATATTGAATACTTTAGGAAGCTCAAGAGACACTCACATTTTCATCTGAAGATGGAATTTTCAAGTCTGTACAAGTGCCATTAAGAGCCTATTTTTTAGGATATTCTCATATTTTTATGCATGAAACTATTTATTTTATACATTTTATCACTTATTGACATGTTTAAACTTCATCCAAATTTTAATCTTGCTTGGTGATAATTTACTTCCTTTGAAAAGTCTATACAAATCATTTGATGAGTCAAAAATGTGACCATATGACACTTTTGGCATATGAAACATGGCAAAGGGTTTAATACATGACTTAGGATCACATTAAAACACTTCAATGACCCTATTAGGACATTTATAAAATACTTTGAAACTTTGACCATGTTTGACCATAGTTGACCAAAGTTGACTTGGGTTGACTAGACAAGTACAAGAAATCTAGGCTTATACCAAGGCTAAAAGAAGGATAGGTGAGATGTTTAGACACACATGAGACCCTATAATGCATATGGAAACCTTTTAAAAGTTTAAATATGTAGGGGTTGACCCAATTTGACTAGAAGTCAATTTGGTCAACACTTTTGGCAATTCCTAGGGGTAACATGTTTGTTATGTTAAATATCAATGGCCTTATCCTATCCTTTGGGAAAAGGGAGTCAAAATGCACTCTGAGAACAAAAATATTAGACGTTGACTTGAATAACAAGACAATTGATTGACCTCAACACACAAAAATAAGACAACACACATAAGACAAGGGAAAAAAACACACACACGTGTCAACAAAAAACTTGGGAAACACAACAAAATAAGAAGGAAACTACTTATGTGCATCTAACCAAACATACATCCTTCCTAGATCAAAATGAAAGTATCTTGAATCTCCTTCTTCATGAGATGGATGAGTATGCCAAACATGCTTCCTTTTGGATGTAATACTAGATGACTCATGCTCCTTTATTATTCCTTGGCTTTGCATATCTTTCAATGGAGTCATCTCAAACAAGTCTCCAAGGTAGATGAAATCCTCTTGACATTGGAAACATACCTCATACTGATGTTCCTTTGTCTCCTCATGGTAGATTTACACTTCCATGAATGGAACAACTTTTTGAATGTTTATGTCTTCTTGAAAGGTTTCATTGCTCTTCTCTTTTATTACAACCTCTTCAAACCTCTCAAGAAGTTTTGTACTATGTAATTATAGGAGTGTTTCTTGTTCAAACTCCTTCTTTATGTTTGTAGGAGTAGCTTTACATGTGGTTCTAGAATAAATCTTTAAACCGTCTTCAAAAGGCCCATAGTCATCATATATTTCTCCATCATGGTTTAGAGTCTCTTGATGGTGGTACCTCTTAAAACATAGTTGATCCTTAATATCTTAGGATTACTTTCTTATAAGTCTTACCTTATCACAATATTCATATTCTTTGAACATCCCTATATAAGTATGCCCCATGTCTTCATGATGCAATGTCAGATTTACCTCTTTGAGCTTTGTTTATTTAGCCTTAGGAGTCATAATTACTTCATTGGAAACCTCCTCTTTCTCATATCCAACATCTCCATATTCATCATAGATAGGAGACTCAAAACAATAAAACACTTCCTCTTTATTACTTGGGATCTCTTGAAATACTTCAGCTTGTATCTCCCTTGCTTCAACCTCCTTGCTCTCTTCTTCTTTGGATTCCAAAAGAACGTTTTCCAAGACTTATTTTTCACCACAAGGAAGGTCCTCTTCCTCATCATCACAATATGATATTTCCTCATAGGAATTCATCTCTTCTTTATCATCAACCCAATCCGAAATCTATATCTCCTTCTCCCTCTTAGTGGTGCTAATACTAGGCATCTTAACACCAAGAACTTTGGCCAAAGAAGGCTTCCAATGAGCAATGCAATCCTCACCATTAGAATCTGATTTCTCCTCAATCAAATGATCCACATTAGGTTCAATGACTTCCTTGGCTTCAATCTTCTATTTAATAGATGAGGGATTTTGCATTTTGAGTTCCAACTCCTCAATTCTTTTAGTAAGGTTTTCTTGAAATAGCTTCTCTTGGGGGGAAATAGGATATTCATTAGGAAAAGAAGTAAAAGAAATTTGAGATGAAGGGAAAATGGCTTCTTGAGGAGGGGTGGGATGGAGTTAAATAGGTTCATATTTCTCTTCGCTTCCAACTTCTTCATTTAGACATTATTTGTTCTTCTTTCCCAAAGCTGCCACTACTTCTTTCCATCTTGGGAAGCTAGGCTTAGAGAGTTCTTCATGAAGATGAGATAAAAATGGAGGAGTAAATTATTGGCTTAGTAAACTTGGGATTTCCTTGGGCTTAGCATCTTATCTCCAACTTGGAATGTCACACTTAGGAACTTCATTTTCTACTACCATGATGGATTGCATTAAATGTTGGTTTACCAACTTAATCTCTTTGTCAAGATGGGCCTCCAACATCAGTCTTTTTCTTTCAAAATCCTCTATAATATAGTTATGGAATAGATTAACTTGCTCAATAGTGGTGTCCCTCTTCCTTTGGATACTTTCTTGGATGGACTTCTAAGAAGGGAAACTTTGTGGAATGCATGAAGGACTTGGGACATTTTGAAGCATGATTGGATTAGCATTTTGAATGGGTATAGTTGACACACATGAAGGCTAATATGGGGTGTATTGGATTTGAAAATATTGAGCTGGTTCATGGGCTTTCAACCTCTCTTCTATGTGAAAAGTCAGACCACAAACATCAAGCATTTCACCCATAAGACCCTACCAATTAACTTTCTCAATGGGCATCCATTCTCTCTTGACTAGCTCTAAAGAATCCATCACACTCTTTATAAAATCACTAGGGATGACTTGACCACAACCGTTTCTAGTATCAATATCTATCATATAGTCTTTATATCTAATGAGAGTCTTCTTGAAACTTGTAATGGATTGATGTACCACTTTTACACACTAAAACCACACATAAACTTGTGAGGAAAAGGGTTAAGAATCCTAAACTAACCTAGCTAGGGAGGTGATGCACTAAATAAATTATCTACTCGCATCAGGAACCTAAACTAACCTAAAAAGAGAACTTTCAAACTACACAAGGCACTCGAAAGGATAACATGTCAAGGTAAGCAAAATGCACTTGTACAAGACCAAAAACCATAGCATACACTTCATGAAGTCATGAATGAGGTAAAAATAACATTCTTTATCAGTTCAAGGAAAAATTTGAGTAGGGATTCACCATACTTAGGTGGAGAGATCCATACAAACACCAAAAAGGCTAGTACATATAGGAATTGTGAGAAAAGAGAGAGAGAGTGAAGCTCAAGAGTCACTAGAGACACTTATCAAGAAAGAAAAAGGAGTTACAACAGCATGGAATCAAGCATGATATAGGTATTTTAAGTAATATAAGGACAAATGTCTCCCAATTTATCAAACTTCTCTAAATGTAGCGTAGATGCTCTCTTGCTTGCATATGAAACTTACCTCATGATTTGCCTTCATTAAAATTCCTCACCACTAAATATGGACAAGTCTGATGATTGATCTAAATGGGGAGGCATTAATGACAAGCCTCCATAGGCATTAAGGTGCTCTCTAATCATTCATATTCCCCTAGCCACGAGTAATCATCCTAAATAGTTACAAATGAATCCTCATGCAACCCTTACACTTGGCACTCAAAATTCTTCCAATTCTTCAACACAATCTATGCACAAGGAGGGATGCCACTTGTTAAGAGTATCCATGCTATTAGGTTCATAAATCAAGCCTCAAAACACTTTGCAATTAAAGTTTTCATCTTTTTCACCAAGTGACACGCCTTGCTCACTAGACTAGCTGAGATGAGAAAGATAAAATACACACTTAGGAGCTTAGATAGCTTAATAAATGATCATGGAGACTTAGAACAAGTCCCATACTATCTCCCAAAGTTTTTGCATCATCTAAATCTTCTCTATATCTAAAAAATAGTTAAATTTATTAAGTAAAGCCCTATTATACACCATCTATACAAGTTCAATACAACTCAATTACATGGGGAGGAGCCCTGAAGAGTCCTATATAGCTTCAAATCAGCTCCCTATCCTTTACACTCCATTTGGATGCTCCATTCCATCGGGTTTGAGTTGGGGTTTTATGAGGGTTTTTAATAATTTTACATCTTAGATTTTGTTCATAAAGATTACACATTAAAGTTCTCAACCAATGCCACTAAGGGATTCTTAGGGACCCTCTTTCACATATCTAAACACCTTAGCTCTCCATGTAAAGCATTAGGGGAGTTCTAAGCATTCAAACATGGCCACTCAGGTGTATCTATTAGTATGCATAGGCCTATGTGTACTTTAATCCAATAAATATATTTTTAGGTATCTTTACATAATGATGGCTCTAAAATTCTTGGAATGGTCCCACAAGCATGTTTTAAAGTTTTTATACATGTATCAACCCAAAAAATAAGTTGATTTCCCTTTAGATGCTAGGCCTAGTGTTGGTTTTATAACATATATGCAAGTTTTGATGGTTTGGACCCTCCAATTTAGATTATTTGCATACTATCAACTCAAACATATTTTATGACATCCATAAAGCATGATCAAACAAGTTAGAGTGCCCAACCAAGGCCATAGATGAAAATGAATTTTGTACCTAGCAATAAGCTTTACCATCCTTCATGGTGCTGACTGTAACTTTAGATGTCTAGACCACCCTATTTGGTTCCACCCCATGATTCTTGGTTTTTCATATCAATCTAGGTTTATTTAAACTCCACAAACCTTCTTTTAAGGTTTATTTGGCTTTTGGTCTCAACTTTTCCATCTCCTTTGCCAAAGTGTAGGGTTTGTGCATGAGGAAAAAGTTCCCCCTATCTAAGACAAAATAAGGGGTACTTCCCTATTTGCCTAGAAAAACCAATACTTTAATAGGCTCCTTAGACTATTAAGGGTTATATTTACAAATTTTCAAACCTTGGTGACTAGTCTAAACCTCCAAACTTCTTAAAACCTCAAAATAAGTTTGTTAGGGATAGACTGTATAGAAACCCTTCTCAAGTGGACTATAGGTGTCTCTTAGAGCTCCCATTTTTTATTTATAGAACACTATGAGAGTGTCATGAAGGTTTTATGACTAAAATTAATGATCTGTTATCTCTCTTTATCTCTCCAACCCATCACACATTCATCCAATTTGACTCAATCAAGACTGTGCTCTACCTTCTTGTCTATTGTAGGTGTTTGGTTTCTTCTTATGACTTGGTTGTGATGTTATTATTTTTTTTTAACTTAAAAAGCCACATATAATTTTATCCTACCCTAATTTACGTTTAAATGGCCAAAACACTCTCACAAACTTAAAATTGGGTCACTACCTATTTTAGTCACTCCAAGTTAATATAAGTGGACATTTGGAACTGTGTATGGACACCTATAGGTGTATGGTGAAGTCATGCCTTGTATTTAGATCTTTGTAGATAAATATTTGAACACAAAATAGGTCTCATGACACTTTTTAGGACCTTGTTTCATGAACACATTCCTTGACACCATTACTCACATATCATGCTTAATCTACTATCTTCCCACAATTGGTTGTAGGTGGCCTTTTCTAAGTCAAACACACTTATAGGGGATGCCTGACTATGATGTTGCACCTTAAACCTCTTTAAAATAACTAATGTGATTTCATACTTGGTAAGGCTCCTAAAACAAGAAAATAAGTTTGGTATTATCACTTCCAAATAATAGGGTCCCTTTTAGGTCAAAATTTATAGATGACACTGAGTTCAATATATCAAAGTGCATTTTTGGAAATCCCAATAATTGTCCTCCATTTATAATTATCTCACAATATTTTGAGAGATCTTTGTACTTGTTAGGATACAAGATAAGCATATTAGGATCCTTCAAAATCCCTCATTTCCTTATTTCATAAAATTAACAAAAAACTCAGGGGATATGTTTCATGCTTTTAGGGAAATAATCCTTAAATATCAGTCATCACTCTTTTGAAGGAAACCCTCTACTTTGCATATCAATTTGACCTTCATGATATGTATGTTTTGATATCCTTATCATATCAAGATCCCAAATAAGGATTCATCATTTGCTTCCACACCTAAACAGGTACCTTCATGCTCTATTGGCACCACTTGTAGGTGTGAAAGGAACCAATCTAAAAGAACAAACAAGCCTAGAAGAGGCTTCTTGAGTTCTTGGAAAATACAAATCCAAGAATATAATGAATAACCTATGGATAGGTATTAGACAATCCTAAGAAACACATGAAATAGTCAAACCTATCAAATCAAAATAAAATATTTTGAAACAAGCTCATATAGGGACCTCTCATGGATGTAAGAGCATATAAAGCTGCTTGGATTCTCAATAACGGTTCATAAAGGAGCCATAAAACTCAAACATGTTGCTATGGATTTGAATATAACTAAGACCCCTCTCAACTCCCAAAGATCAGTCCCTCCAACTCCATCTATATAGACTGTACCAAGCATTTGAAGTTGACCCTTTTTAGTTTCTAAAGGCAAGAAATAAAGAGAAAAAGGAAAATTTGATCCTTCTGACTTTGTTTCTACACACCAGGCATAGTGAAGACTTTAGTAAGCTCAAGAGACACTTAACTCATGTTTTCATTTGAAGATGGATTTCCAAGTTCATACAAGTGCCATTAAGAGCCTATTTTTTTAGGAGTTTCTCCTATTTTTGTTCATGAAACTATTTATTTTATGCATTTGATCACTTCCTAACATGTTTTGACTTCATTCACTTTATAATCTTTCTTGGTGACAATTTTCTTCCTTTGAAAAGTTTGTACAAGTCATTTAATGATCCAAAAATGTGACCAAAAGTTAGTTTTTACATATGAAACATGGAAAAGGGGTTAATACATGACTTAGGATCACCTTAAAACATTTCAATGACCCTATTATGATATTTATAAAATAATTTGAAACTTTGACCATGTTTGATTGTAGTTGACTTGGGTTGACTAGATAAGTACAAGGAAGCTAGGCTTATACCAAGGCTAAGAACAAGGATAGGTGAGATATTTAGACACACATGAGACCCTATAGGACATATGGAAACCTTTGAAAATTTTCAATATGTATGGGTTGACATAATTTGACTATAAGTCAAATTTGGTCAACACTTACCTTGAAGATGAACCCATCGAGCCTAAATCTCTCCCTTAGACAAGGTACTTCAAAAGATATTATTGTGGTATGTAAGGATAACAAAGATAAATCAGATCTAGGATACACAACCTATCTATGCATCTAAAAGACTCCTCCATAAGATAAGATCCATATCTCTAAAGAAAGTATGAAACCTTAAGGTTTATTCCTCAAGTTGAATGGTCAATAAGTAGATGTCAATCACACTTGTTCTTATTCACTTATCTATAGTCAAATAGTTGGAAATGAACTTGTATATAGGTATATTTTTCCTTAAATCCTTTTGAATATGTTAGTTGTATGGGGTCAACCTAATTGACCCTGTATGGTTTTGGGAGATAAGTCACTAGGTCTCGAGCTAGGTTAGTCAAAGGGATAACAAAACTCTTAAGTGAAAATACCTAAAAATGGTATAAGGTTGACCCAATCAACCCTATACAATAATCAGAGGTTAAAAATTATATAGGGTCGACCTAGTCAACCTAGTATAGTTAACTAATGAAAGGGGGTCAAGGCAAAAAAAGGAGGATAATGATGTGATAAATCATTGGAATGGGTAAAACTAAAAAGAATAAGCTTAGGGTAAATAGTTTTAAGATACAAGTGTGTAGATGACAAGTGGAAAAAGGGAAAACAATCTTATAAATCAGCAATGGTTTACCCACCCCTTTCCTGATGCACCCCTTAAGGTGTGCACTCAGAGAGATTGAGACTCGATAGGTTATTACAAGATATAAAGTGTCAATAATCAATAAAAGTTTGAAAATATTATGTGTACACAGACATTGATATTTTATAGATATCAAAATCTCAAGTGTTTGAAGTCCACAAGGGCATTTAAATATCATTAAGTCTATCCCATGGCTTGATTTCCTAGATTTGTGATGCATGTCATAAATCCAAAAGCCTAGGTAATCTGAGAAAAATCAACAATCTATATTTATTCTAAGCCCAAAGTTTTAGGATTGAAACATGTGGTCACATATTATCATGGGAGCAGAATGTTGATTACAATCCATAGAAACCTCAAGGCCCAAAGGCTCACAAAGATGCCATGTGGCACATCATAGAAGCTAAGGACATGAAGGGTTAATTCATATAGTGCATGCCTGTGATGGAATATTTAATGTAGAGGTGCCACATGGTAGTATCAATGGTTCAAAATTCATTCAAAAATGCAAAGAAGTAAAATTTTAAAATTGGCTAAGTATCAAAGATAGAGGAGTTTTGAGATCATGCCATGTGGCATGATCTTATTCAATCAAAATTTATCATTTTTTTGTAAAATGGCTAAGTGATGAAGACTTTGAAGTTCTAATATTATGACACATGGTCACATCTCATGGATTCATAGATTGAGGAAGGTAACACATAGTTCAAATTTATTCTGACTTTGAAGTTTTGAGATTGTAACACATGGTCACATCTCGAGGATTCAAATTATGGAAGGGTGAGTATAATTTTGTGATATCATGCCACATGTTGTAATATTAAATACTTATCCAAAAAATTAAATAATACTAATAATGAATCCTTAAATACCCTAAGCTTTGTGATGCCATTATCTATCACCATTATGGGAGTTAGAATGTGGAAGATTTTTCAAAACAAAGCACAATCAATAGTTGAAGACTCCCCATAGTCCTAATATCATGCCAAGTGGTATGATCTCAAGGATCCAAAGTTTAAGTATTACACAACATCATAATGACAAGTCCAAATATCCTAAAAACTAATATTATGATAAGTGTCATAATATTGAAGACATAAAACACTAAAATGCATGTGAAATTTGATGCTCAAGGAGAGACTAGAGAGATGGGTAAATGATAGTTTCAGCTTAATTGTAATTTTGGGTTTTTATACAAAGAGAACAAATTGATCAAGGCCAAAATGGGATTGAGAGTCTTGAGGAATAATCACAAAGAGAAATCAATAATAGTCAAACTATTATAAAAAGAGACTAAGGAAGCAACATAGTATGTACAGAGACTTGGGTATAGTTTTGGGACATGCCATAGTAGAATATAATTCATTGGTAAATTTACAATGAAGACATCATGGGTGAATATTAATAATAATACATAGAATATATATTCAAGTTAAAAGTAATATGAATATATATACTTTAATTGGATAGAGGGAGAGAAATGAGATCAATGAAAGTGTGTACAACATAAGTTTACTTCACTATTCAGAGACATATTATTTAGAGAAATCAATAACTTCATAAAAAATAGGAGATGCACATATTTATGGATTGGAATAACCCATTATTCAAAACTTATCTTCTTGTTTATCATCGTGTAATAAATAAAATATACATTTAAAAGAGGTTTTATTGTCATGGAGATAAGCACATGTAGTTGGGAATGGAAAAAAATTAAATATGACCTAGTTACTCCATCATTTGGATCTTTTTAAAATGACGTGGTTTTTCCTATTTGGGCCATTTATATGTCTATGAAAAGAGTTAAATGATGATAAGTTTTGGATCATTGGATCTTGGGATGCATTAGAGATTATATCCCCTTTTATCCTGAAAGTTATTATAGTTAGGGAATTGTGCCATGACTAGATCATTATCTCTTCTTTTCTTGATGTGTTATCTCAAAAAACTGAGTTGTGATCAATTACCACATTTATTTTGGGGCATTGGGACTTTAAATTTTAATTGTTAATAAAGGAAATGGATCTAATTTCCTTTCCTATATAAGTAATAGTGCTTTCCATTGTAAAGGATTGACATATTTTGTACTAAAACTCTACAAGAATTGTGTTAGAATTGCACCTACCCTTTTCCTTTATTTTTTCATGATTATATACTAGATTATATTGATTTTAGAGAAGTAATATATTTCAATTATTTGTTTGAATTCTTAATTTACAAGTGGATATATAGTCATATTATGCAACAACTAGTTTGATTGATTTTGAATTCTCATTCTATTTATTTTGAAGCTTTCATTAAGTAATTATGTGCAATAGCTACAGGGTTGTGTATTTGATTTATTTTGATATATATTATGAATTTAATGTTAATATTTTATTTTAAGTCTTACTCATTGAGTTATTTAATTTTTTTATAGCTAAAATTGATGCCCCATAATTTTAATTTCTCAACACTAAAATATTTGATCTCAGCGAAAGAATCATCTCTTTTCTACCTTACTCTTTCCATCTCTTTTACATTTTTTTTAATGATAAGAGTACCTAATTAGTATATTATAATTACCTTATCTTATGAAATAAGATAGTAAACCTATGGATTCAATAAGCCCATAATAGTAGACAACTTTAATTCAGGTAAGGAGACCAATTGAACCTTTGATAGTAATAGTTGTTGCTCACCCAACTAAATGTTTTGGAAATTTTTTGACCCTTGGATCCATAAAAAAATACTAAAAATGAGGTGGAAATCATCCCATTATCTATATATTCTCTTTGAACTCTTATATCAACTAATTTCATGTTTTATTCTACTCTTTAGAGTTTAGGATATGTAAGAAACACTCAACCATTCATTAGGGAGTGGTTGGGGTAGTATTATCCCACCATTTCCTCCATTTTGAAAACCTAAAAATAGTGTTTAGAGTGGATCAATGTTTTCTAATAGAAGGAGACAAGTTTTTGGATATTGCACACATAGTGAATTGGTTATATTACACATGATGGACATTCATAAATAATCATAGCTTTGTGTTCCAAAAAAACCTTTATAAACTTAGAGGACACTACCATCAAAGAGTGTATGCCTCTAGATTCCTTAGGTTTCCAAAGTTTCCTATAGTTTCTATATAGATTTGAGACCTTAATTTTCACCAAGTGGCTTTAAAACATTATTCTAAGCATTTTTAGACCATGTGCCAACCTATGCGATTGATAAATAGGAAATAAAATCTAAGTGCATCTCTCTCTTAATTTTTTTAGGTCATTTATATTGATAACAAGTACAATTTCTAAAGTTTATTTTATATTTTACATTCATATTTGTGTATCACTCTCATATTTTATACAACTTGAATTAATTCAAAGTTATATGTTATTATATCACATTAAATAAAAAATAAGATAAAACACTTGTAAAAATAACAAGTTAGGTTGACAAGTCTTAATATTTAACTTTAGAGCCTTCCTTTTGTTTTCATTTTTCATTGCACTTAAATTAATTGAGATAAATTTCATTGTAATAATTGATTACCACATAAGAAATTATTGTCCTTATGTTTTTCCCCTTCCCTAGATCATTCACACAAGATTGATGTTCCTTATTCCATTTCATTATAACAAATTATTTATGATCTAATAGGTGTAAACCATTATTTTATATCATATTAATAGATATTTTAGTTATATATATATATATATATATATATATATATATATATATATATATATATATATATATATATATGGTTTATCAAATGTTTAAATGTGTTGAAGAAAAATTATTCTAACTGTAGGCCATTTTTATATGTAGGTTGTTTATGAACCAATATAGTTTCATTATTTAATAAGTATTCAATTTGAGACATCATGTGTTGTTGCATAGAATGTATCAAATATTACAAAGTCCAAGATATTTTTGATAATGTTTCTTCATATAGGATTTCTTTAATTTCCTCAACTTGTTATTTATAACCATTATCCAATTATGAAGGAAGTTGTGACCTTAGATTATCTTTTGAAATAACATTTTTAGCAATTTCTTATTTTGATAAAAGGGAGAGATGGTTCTCCATATCCACAAAATCATTTCCTATATCAATTTATGGCATATGATATTTTACTTTTTTAACTTGTTGGAAATAATTTTAATTTATATGATGTGGGTGAGTAACTAGCACTAATGGATCATTAGATTCTTGTCACTTTATATGTTGTATTTCAAGACAAAAATGCTACATATGACCGCATCGATAAAAAATTACATCATAAAGGAACATTTTCATAGTTAATAGGATATTCCCATTGATAGTCACCTTTTTTAAATATGATTGATTTTGGTAAAGGTTGGCTTAAATCTATTCTAACATATATGTGAAAAATCTACATTTCTTCTTTCAAGTGTAGCCTTTGTCAATGTAATATACTCTTTAATCATCTCAACAATCCCTTGAAGATATTATTCCATCCATAAATCTTTAGAGAGTGCATATAGTTAAATTCATATTAGTACATAATCCATATGTTTGGTATTAGGGTTAATGTATGTGTTTACTGTCTCACATTTAATATTAGTTTAGATACCTTATAAAAGTATGGACCCAAATGAATAACTCTTTGCATGCACTCAAAACTCATTAAAAATACATAAAATAAACCTTTTGATCTAATAGTTATATATAAGTTATCTTATGCCTTATAGATAGGTTTAATCCATTTTATGAGATGATTAAGTTGTATAATAATACCTTTAAATTTACCTAATAACATATGAAATAAACTATACACTAATTCCTTCATGAAATTATCATCCTAAGGTATCTTAAATATCATTATTTTCTTAATTTTAGGGAGATGTTCAAAAAGTTTATAACATTAATATTAATTTATTGAAAAACTAATACTTTGACATATATGAATTATAAAAACAATGTACTTTTTATATTCTTAACTATATCTTATATGCCATATGGATAATTGGATTTACATTAAATTTAAATATAAATACCTAATTAACTAGGCAGTAATAAAGTTTGTTAATTAATTTTAAATCTAAAAATAGGGAAAACATAAAGGTTTTAGACTTATTTGATTTTATTTTAGGGTTTGGTGGTATTTATTAGTGGCCTAGATAGGTAAATTGGTTTACATGAACAATTTTTTACAATAAACCATATACATTTTTATAATTTAGATCTAAGGAGATTATTATAGAACAGTAAAAACAAACTAAATTGTAATAACAAAGAGTCTTAAAATAATATAAATGTAAAATAATATTGTTTTAATATTAATATTGAATTATATCAAGCTTTTATATTGTCAAATGCTGAAATTAGCTATAAATAGGTCCATGAACTAAGGAAAAAAAATCTGTAAATCACTTTTAATTTTTACAAATTTGAAAATTTGACCAAGAGTGAATTAACAAGAGTAGGCAAGTATGCTTTTGACATTGTGTCCAATCCCCCCCAAAAAATTATTACATTCCTTTACTTTTATGCTCTAAAAACCTCACTATTATCACATCATGATTCCTCTCTAGACCTAATAACCTACTAATTAGTGGATTCTATGGTTATTGATTAAATAATAAATATTTTAGTTAAATTGGATTTCATATACTAATTTATGGATAATTATATGTAGATTATCTACATGATTGTTAACTTGTTGAGTTAGTTGTACTTGTGTGTTATGTATATGATGATCATGTTTATTTAGTTTATTAAACCAATATATTATGAATTTTTTAATTATTTCAGGATAAATACATTTATTATTTTGAGGTGGATGTAGGATATATCCATACCTAAAAACATGACAAGTGTTTATGGAGATAGTGGGGGATGACAAAATGAGAATTAAGAACCCACATACACCATAGTAGTAGAATATGATATTGATTTGTGTTGACTTAGATATATTTTAGTTGCTTTTAGATATGATATTGATTATTTATTTTGAAATAATTGATGCTCATATTGATCTATTTGTGTGTTACAATTATGTCTTCATATTTATCTTGCTTCACATGATGATTATTGCCTTAACTTGTGATTTAGAATTTACAAGTGCTCTTGTTGATACCTATGGATATATGTGTGAATGTATTCAAAATTATCAATGTCTTAATTCATTTCTATAATGGTATAAGGGACTTTATTACCTTGTTTTCTTTGTGTGTTAAGCTAATTATTAATACCATGCTAAGTCAATGATAATAGTTATAATATTTAATGATTATTGGTGAAGTCATGGTATTTAGTAAATATTATAATGTATTTAATGGTATTTTTAATAAACTTTGTGGTACATCAGCATTATTATTGGAATTATAATGTTTTAATTGACTACTATGAATTCAATGTTAATGTTAATAGTAAATATAAGATTATTAGTATTGATAATAATGTTGTAATAACTTTTGTAAATTTGATGTTAAAAGGGATAATCCATAAAAAGGATTATTATATTTTTGAAAAGTTCAATATTAGGGTTAATTGGCATTGACATAGTGTTAATCAATTTTCATATAAAACAAAGACTTTACTTTGTAATTGCATGGAGTGATGCCTAAAATTAAGCTAGTTAATTCAGGTTGCATGGAGTTTTGGTGAAGGTAAGGGGAGGTCAGTTAGCGATAAAAGATAATGAAGGAGAATATAATGGAAGGAGGAGACACCTGGGGGTACATGATACATAAAGGAGGAAAGAGGAAATAGAGGTTTTGAGTTGGGATTTGGAGAAAGTATTACGAGTTTCTATCACTTGATATTTTTTATTAGGTTGGTGATGTTGTTTAAATTCATACATTTTTATATGAAATTTAAAATAATGAATTATGGTAAAATTATATGGATCAAAGGTTTTCATTTTTAATGTTTAGAAATTATATAGAAAGACCAAGGTATATGCTTGGTAATAAAGATGGCTCGATGATCCCCAGAACCAAGCATATGACTCAAAGAACCCTAATATAAACTATTGAGAACCCTAGTTTTGTTGCCTAAAACAAAAATTGAGATATGAGGTGAAATTTTTGTGTTTTGGTTTTAGATGAATTTGAAGCCTAGGTAAAATTTTAAGGGTATAAATATTTTTTAATATTCATTTGACTATGTCATTATGCTTAGTATATTAATTAGGTATTGAACCATTAGGTTTGATATGCAATATGCATACTGGTATGGGGGAACAACTAGATTTGAAGAGTAAAAATCACTTCTAAAAAACTAGTTTTATGTCATTTCTTTTCTTATACTAGGTATTAGGCTTGATCTAATGTTTTAAATTAGGTCAATTTGGAAATGTGTAAACCCAGATTAGGGAATAGTTGTGTGTTTTATAAACTTGAATATAAGTATTAAAGCTTTCATAGTAATCCCTTTCTCAGTAAGAATAGTATAAGTACAATTTTGTTTCATTTACAAAACTTATACAAAAATGTATACATATACATAAATATGTATATATAACCTTTAGAACTTTGTTGACTTGACAATATGTACACACACACACACACACACACACACACACACACACAATTTAGGTTATGATGCACCTATATAAACTTATATCTTTGTATCAATATGATGACTAAAACCATAAATATTGATTATAAGTTAATTGGGTGATTATCGTAGTTACATTTGAGAATTTAATTTTGATCACTAAAGGATTTAGTTCTTCATAAATATACCATTTTTATGTAAGCTTGTTAAATTCTATTATGCTTGAAATCCATATGAATATGGTAACCAATTAGATTATATACTAATAAATCCAATGATATTATTAGATGTGTTTTAATACACATAGCTATGCATAGCAATGATTGTGTGCTAATCAATCCATGTGATATTGAAGTATGGTCTGTTGTGTTTGAAGATTGGAATACAATCGAAATACTTTAGTTAAGTCTTAGCATATAATTGGAAATGAATTTAATAATTATGAGTTGGATGATGCATATAATAGTATATAGATTACTCTTAAATTATAGAGAGGATACTTGTCTCTTAGAGTATATCATATACAATATTCATATATTATTGATGATATGATATATTGTAATTTATACAAAGAATTTATATGTCTACATTTAAATAATCGATTCATCAATATTGTATGCATTTGAGATAACAAATTAAGAGTTGTTCAATTTGTAGAACATAGCTAAAAAACAATAGATGAATCTATTATTAATTAATGGAAGGAATTTGATAAGGGTATGTAGTAGTATATGTATAAAAATATTTATACATGATACTCTTGCATTGTTATTAGAATGCTATTTGATTTTAGTATACCATATGATTTTATACATATATTGATGGACAATTAAACATATTATATTATTAATCAAGATGTATTAAATTGTATTTTTTTACCTGATTTAATAATGATAACTTATAATAAAAATTGTGGAATTCAAGAGATTTCTAGCTATGAAGTAATTGAGAATATTTAGCTCAGTCCATTTTGCATTGACTGGTATTATGAACAATTTAAAATATGCCATTAGGAAATGAAATGAAGCCACTAATGAATGAGCTGGAAAATGTTATTATATGGATGATTAACATAAAAATTTGAGTTACATGTTAATATTTGAAAGCTTGATGTCATGATATATGTCTTACCTGGATGGTTTGATTTTATTGATGGCTATATTACAATCTATTTATTATGTTGTAATAAATTAGATGTTTTAGGATTCATTACATTGCATTTGATGGACTAGATGAATGTATTTGATATTTCCTTGTTTAATGCAATATATCTTCGAGTATGGAATATTCTTTATAAATCTATTGGTTTTATTATTATTAAATATATAAAACTAATCTAGTATTAATGACCCTATATAAACAAGTGAGACAGACTTCACTTACTTCAATAGTGTCACTAATACATAGAAAAGGTGTAATCCAATTGAATGGTGTGTATGAAATTAAATGATCCTCATGATCAATAACTATATAAAAACTTTAGCCAAAGTAGTATTTACAGTTAAACATTGTCATTTCATCTATTTGATTTAGTTTACATGTTTAGTATGATATCATGTTAGAATGGGTTTCTTTTTTTATATATTTCATGTATTAGTTATCTTACAAGACACATGTTCTATTTATCACTCTTGATTCCCACACCATCATTATCTACCCATCTATGAAGGTAGGTCCATTCCCTACTTTGGATATTATGTGGGGGATCAATGGTTCATGGTTGATGTGGAAAAGCATTTGAATAATGCTCTCCCTCCCCTCATTAGTAATTCACTAGTAACTAAACTCAATATTAGTTATGGATATTATGAGTTTGTTGAGACTCACATGCTATATGGAGACTTGTATCATTGTACATTATTATTAAGACATGTATTATGCTGAAACTATACTTTTTATTCATATGTACCATTATAGCAAGTGGCTGTAATAGTGTATTAGTTGTGGTTGAATTTGTAATAATACTTTTATGAAATAAATATAGTTTTCATTTTTTTATTTAGCATTGTACCTAATCTTGATATTGATATTGTGATAATTATCTAAATAGATTAGATATATAACTTATTATGGTTATCTAAAAACTAATGTATTTATTTAAATATCACTATATGTGGTTTCATCGTGAAGGAATTTTTAAGTTGAATTTGTGTAATTATTATTAAAAAAATCACCCTATTATAGTAAAACCTAGTGGGGTTGTTACAACTATGTTTTTAATTTTTACCTGTGAATCTCTAAAACATCCTTCTCCCTTAAAAACTTTTCTCTTTCTAAACCCTAAAAAACATTAAAAAAATAGTGTAGTTATTGGGGGCCTATCTCAATTTGACACATGTTCTTGTGAAAGATGGAAAGTAACTATGAATGCATCTCAATAAGAAATTATGATGATAGAATCCCTAATTGTTATATTCTATTTCACTACATGATGAAATAAAATAATGTAATATGAATACTTGGAATATAAATTTGATTTTAACTATTGAACTTTGATTTTTATTATCATTTTATACTTACTCTTAAACTATGATCATCATTTTTATCTTTCCATTCTTGTCCCATATAAATTAATTCACCTATGTATATATATAATTTTGAAATTAAAATTGAGACCCTATTGGTGTGCAATTTGACACACAAATGGAAGGAAAGAATTGAAAAACAACATAGAAATAAAGGTAAGCAGTCAAAGAACTTGTAGACACCAAAATTGGTATTATACACTTGAAAATGCCAGTTATAACTTATAATTGACATAAATGACTTAGATGTATCCATTTGAATCTATATCATATTCTTCTCTATCCATTTATCTATCTATTGTCTTGGCTAAATCAATTTACCAACATCAATATTTAGGATTTCTCTAGTCTATGCCAAAATGCTCTATATTCTTAAAACATCTATTACCATATTTAAAATCCTTGATTTTCTATCTCTAAACATTATTGTAAATAGTTGGATGTTATATATTATCATAGGAATCCACCTTCTCTATAAATTCTTAGGAGTATGTAATGAGTATTTATAAAATTCAAATATATCCCTTAAGTCAGCCTAAACACATTTCCTATGTTAGTTTTGGAGGTAAATACATAAATAATAGTATATAAATACAAATCAAGCCAAATTAATTTTGTATATATCATCTAAAACTCATCTTGGATAATCTTGATGAATTCATTATCACACTTTTGAGATAGTATCCAAAAGAATTCAGTTTATGCTTCTGAAAATATGGTGTAATGTTGAGAGATGGATCAATAAATTGGCAATGGATGGCATAGGAATTTTATGTGTTGTTTTCAAGTTTAAAACCAAACTTCATTGTGCATTTTCTTCCTCCTTCCTTTTCTTTATAAATGTCATGAGGTAAGGCAAACCAATGCCCTTAAAAATATACCTCATTGAATGAGCAATCTGTAGGGCATGGGTGCCACATCAAACCCATGTGTATTCATGTAATTAGCTACCTTTATTCCACATATCATTGAATCCCTTCCTAAAACAAACCTATTTTTTTTATATTAATATTATTATATATTCCTTAAGAATACTAAGATAATATAAAAATCTTGAGTAACTATCTCAGATTTATCACCTACCATATTGATTAATAATACCATAATATTTCTTGTGATTCCCCATTAACAAAAGATAAGTTAAATAAATCTAAACAATCCATTATCTCAGGTTTAATTTCCACCATATTCTAAAGGTAAATGTGATTTAGATCACTAATACAATAGGTTATAACCAATTACACTACTCAATGATAGTCAATTGGGAACATCACACACAAGATACAAGCACAACAAAGTCACATAACACATTGAATGTACCGAATCATTTTAATTATATAAGGGGAAAAAATAACACT
>JARHVA010005346.1:147500-227500 GCA_037957365.1 Torreya grandis
ACTAGGCCAAAATTGACTATCTCATAGACTGGCAATTTATATGGAGATAGAAAGGACACCTTCAATTAGTTTCATGAACCACATTAACATTTTATGAATAGAACAAGTCTTAAGCTTAATATTCACATGGTTTATAACTTATCCTTAGGCTCTATAATATAATTTATGTCTAAAACCCTACAAATTTTAATTTATAGGAAGTGTCTTTACTATTTCCATACCATTAAGAGCCATGGGAATGAGCTCTTATAAGTTTTAAACATGATCCAAGTGTCAAACATGCAACTTCTAAGCATAATAATTCATTTTTTCCTAAACCTATCTAAATGGGTCATTATTAGGGTTTAAAGGAGATTTAGGGGTGCTTGGAAGTCTTAGGCATGGTTCTTAGAGATCATAGCTTGGATCTCTAAATAATTTGCACCAATTTCAATCCAATATGCCTTCTCACCTTCTATAAATGGTTGGACTCCCCATGCATAATATTCAAGCTATGATGAGCACTTGAAGTTGCCTTTTGTATGAGGAACTTGCCTATTTAGTGACTTCTATGTGTTTTTAGGTGGAATGGTCTATTATAGAGGCTTCTCTAGGGGTCTGAGTCAATAAAAGGGATTTCAAATACTAAAATAGCCTTCCTCTTTTTTATTGGAAGTATTCATATTTCCAAAATTATCTTTTGCTTCACCTTTTGATAGCACATTCCTATTGGAGGTTGAGGATTGCTCTATCTATAGACCTAAGACATGAATCTTGACCTCAATACTAGGGCTGTGATCCATTATTGTATCATGTATAGCTTGGAAAATACCTTAGATACCTCATAAGATAGAATTATTAGCTTTATTACATCACTTGTCCTCCCTAGGATGTATATTACCATGTATTCTCACACCTGCACCTTTTTGCCTATTGAACCAGTCATGGGAGTCAATATGGAGTCTACTAAAGGGTTTAAATTTATGATTTAGGAATCATTCTCCCTCTCCAACTTCATTATATACATAAACATTCTCAATATCCTTACTTTTTATCTTAAATTGTCACTTTTAGGTCTATTCTATACAACTTTACCCCTACACAATCCAACTAATGGGTTACTTTGATGCTCAAAGGACCTTAGGAGACCCTAAAGGTCATTTCATGGTCAAACTTCCTCATTTGGATGGGTTTCGGAGTCAAATTTCACCATCAAGTCACTCATTGGGTTTGTGTAGGGTTTGATATGTCCACCATATTAATAATGGTTCATAGAGTATGGACATCCAAACTTGAAACAAATGTCATGGATGTTTAGGTCACTGACCCCCACATCTCTCATGAGTGGAATGGGTTCCCATGTAGAGGGTACTTGGAGATATAAACATTATAAGATGAGGTTAGGGTTACTTGCAAGAAATTTTGAACACTTATTTTATTAACAATCATTCATAGAGCCTATCCCCCAACTTCTAATCAATATTCCATGGATCTTTATTCCATAGGGAGATTTAAACTTACCTACTTATGTGTAGATAGACTAGATCGAGTTGGGTTTTAGGACACTTGAATTAACTTTATCACCTCTCAACACTTGGAACCTCTTTATTGGGTATTAAACACCCTCACACACCTTACCTTGGATATTCACTTGGTTACAACAACTTGAAGGAATCTCAAGATAATTCTTGGGTTTATGTGCAAGTCTATGTGCCTAACTATGTTAGACCATCTCTAAAGATATACACATTTAGAGTGGGTTTGGGGAATATTAAACATCATTATACAATGAAAGAAATCCTTATGGGGGGTTTTGTATTGTTTAAAGACCTTATGTAACATGGCACAACTTTTAATTCACTGAGAAACCATAATAGACAAGCCTTGGTCTGAGATAAAATAGTCAGTATACCCACTATCTATCTCAACCAAGTAAACATATGAATCACTTGAACATGTCATTATTACCATTAAAACCAATTTTAGGGGCTTTTTTATGCTTGGAAGAGTCCTAAAGCACCATTTTGGCCAAAACTAAATCCAAACTGCCTATTGATAGTGCACTCAAGCATGTAAATTTTGAATATGGCCTATAACATTGCCTCTAGAGGTGTTTGTGACCATGGGGAGTGCTTATAATTTTCTCAAGGTTGTCATCATTCCTTGGTGATAGTTTTCCAACACCACTTTATTTCATACCCTATCCCTCACTCAGACTGAAGTCTCACATTTGCATATGCATGCATGGTCTCATGATTATGTAGGTGTCATTCTTTCTCCTCAGTGGTAGTGGCCATATATTTTACATTATTAACAATTTCAACCTTGATCCCCATTATGTTTACCAGGATGATTATCTATAGGGCTTTATTACCAGGCCTATATAAGATGAAGGTAAATTGTATAGTGTTTAGAATTCATGGCATGATAATCCCATATTACCATTAAATCCTTTTATAATTAACATTACATGATACTCATACCAACCTTTATGTCCTAGATGGTTCACATAGTGCCTCTTGGGGCCCTGCTATAGTAACCTTAAAGGCTAGCTATAGGTGCACATGTACATTCTCAAATTACTATATGACCATATAGGTCTAATACCCAGTGGTCTCAATGCTCCTGATGGTTCTAATGAATTATGGAGGTCACCTTGACATGATAAGACCTTGAGAGGAAGAGTGGATGAATGAATGAGGGTGGTAGTAGGAAACATATGGAGTGTAAGGCGTGAAACAGGGGTAACACAATGAAAAGGGCAGTGAAAACATAGTGAGAACATAAGAGCATGAAAATGTCATGGAATGAAGGGAAAGGCTTATATATATATATATATATATATATATATATATATATATATATATATATATATATATATATATATATAAACTAGGTGGATATTTGAGGACCTTAGACATATACTTAAGCTATCATGAAACCTATGAAACTCAAAAAACCTTAACTTTTACAAAAGGACCTTAAACTTTACTAAAAGGTGATTGAGTAAGTCTATAGACAAAGAAGGTGTTTTGTAGGCTTGTAAGGCTATTATGAAGGTTTATAAGTTTGATCTTAAGGGCATAAGGATGATCTACCATTAATCCAACATCTCTTTCTATGTTTTTGTATTACATCTGAAGCTTTACATATGACCTTAAGTTACACATAGTCTTTGTTACACAATGATCTTCACCCATGCACAAGTTGATCTCCTTAAGGTGTTTTGAGGTAAAAATGGGGCCATTTAACCTTAAAATTAATAAGGCATTAGGATCATTAAAACACCTCTATAATCTACAATCTAGTCCATAAAATCTAGTGAAGGCACCAAACATCTATCTTTTGCTCAGACTTGTCTGCAAACTATACACAGGAACCAGTTGTGAAGATTTATCGATAATATGAACTCACATGTGTCATTTAGGTACTGAGAATGCCATGGAAGGACCATTTAATACCCCAGGAAGCATCACCCATGATTAGTTTTAGTAGACAAGGTAAAATTCTATGAAAATCATACAGTTCAAATGAGCTTGTGCAGATGAGAGGGGCATAGGGATTCCTTAACTTCTTAGGGAATGTTCATAGAGAATACGAGACCAATACCCAAACAAATCACATAAATAGAAGATGCCTGAGTGTACTTCTTCTAGTTAAGAGCTTGGACTACCTCTCTCTCTCCTCTATATGGTATGAGCATGAACTTAAGGAGTCCTTTGAAGCTACCAATGAGCTTGAAGGAGATATGAAATGGTTTTGAGATCCTATGGTACTACCAAGCACTAGTTTCTTCACCATTTTACATATATAACCTCCCTCTACAAAATCCTACCTTTGCTTAGGTTGGTCTGTATAGTATAGATCGATACTATTGAATAAACTCAAATAAACTATCATCTTTCCTATAAATCCTCCTTGTTTTAGACCTAAAACATTACTAGTAGGTGTTATGGAGGGAAAATAGGGGGAATACAACACTTTTAACTTGGTGGTACAAGCTAAGGGAGTTGAAGAGTCATAACTTAACATGTGTGGGCCCCTTTTAGGAGGAATTAACATTCAATATAGTGCTAGTGGATCCAAATGAGGCATGAAACCATTTAATGATGGATTGAGGAAGCTAATGAGGTCCAATATAGGTGTGTGGGGTGGTTTATTGGTCTATTAAGTCCAAAAATTGAATCTCATTATGACTAAAACCGTTGACCTTACTCACATACATGACCTTAAAAGGAGATATATCAATTCAATTTCCATGTTAAAGCATATAAAGTACTTTCATTATCGATAAAACATCAATTAAACCTTATGAATTATTCTATGATGTGTATTAAAATCTTAAAATGAGCATAAATCTAATTATTAGACCAAAACCATAGCGTTTATAGCCTCTATCAAACTGCCTCCTCAATTTATCTTCACCATTACATCTTTTACATGTTGAGAACCCTTCAAAGTGATCAAGGGTCATCTAGGCATGCTTGACCATCACAATAACATTTAAATCATTCTTGAAAGGAGATCAAAGGTACATAAGGACTGCCAAGGCAAAGTGATGACATGACAAAACAATGAACTAACCAAATAAATCTCTCAATTCATGATATGACTAACAACCATAGTACTCAATTTGGATCATGAATCAAGCCATAACGTTGACCCCTTTCTAAGTCTAGGACTAGAAAGTGGTCAACATTTTTTGTGACTTAGCTAGCCTAATCAACTTTCTAGTCAAAGAACTCAAAAAATCAATTGTAACTGCTCTTGATAACTCAATAAATGGAACATGACTACACATGGGATCTGATTTGTACTTAAATACTCTTGAAAAAATGAGACACGTCCAAATAATAAGAAATAATAAGAAAGATAACACACATCTACCCAAAAACAAGACTAAGCAACAAACATGACACATGTGCAAAAGCACTCAAAGAGAAAAGACAATTCTATCTAACTATGTATAATAGGAACACCAAATAAACTAATAAAAAAAAATTAGGTACCTCCCATTGATAGGTATGGGGAGTTCCTAACCATGTAATCTATAAATATCAAATTCATTACTCTCCTTTAGCATGTGAAGATGTAAGGTCCACTCCAAAGGCTATCAAATTTAGAGTGTTTTCTTAGATTTTCACGGTCCTCATCCCACTTGAGGACTCCATCTCCCTAATGGAATGTCCTAGATGAATCCCTTTTTTCAAATGAAATTTTTACTTGCTATTGATTAGACCACATGGAATGCATGAAACTATATCTTATCTCCTCTAGTTGTCTTAGTTCATTCATCCTCACTTTCGTAATATCATCATCTAGGAGCTCAAGTTGGTGGGCAAGCTCTAAAGTAGGTAGCTCAAGGAAAATAGGCAATCTTGACTCTCTACCAAAGATAAGTAGGTATAAAGAGTGTCTACTGGAATTCTTAGGTGTCATTCTATCTTCCCATAAGGTAGTCCTTCAATATTGTATGCCACTCTCTTTAGCTATCCTTCATAGTTCTTTTGATGATCCTTATCAAGTTCTTATTTGTGGACTCTACTAGTCCATTGCCATAGGGGTAATAGTTGGAGGATGCCTTGATGTAGATTACATGTCTAATATCCCACTCACATACCTTGTTACTACTAAAGGCCAAGGAATTATCAAAGATGATAGTTGAAGGCACACCAAATCTGGTTATAGGGTTGTCATAAAACTCTAAGATAGAATTATCATTGGCCTCCTTAAGAGCAGTTGCCTCTACCCACCTTGTGAAGTAGGTAGTGGTTATGATTACCCACTTGTGTCCAACATTTTAAGGGGGATGGATCATCCCTATGAAATTTGATCCCCATTGCATGAATGAATGTTCTACTTGGATTTGTTACAAAGGAAGGGTAGTTAACTTCAACTTACTAGTGAACATGGCACATTTTGATCACTTACTTACCCAACTATGTGAATCTATAAATAATTTGGGACAAAAGTACCCAGATCCAATGATTTTATAGGTTGTGGTCTTGGAAGCAAAGTGTCTACCCTTAGGGTCATCATGAAATTGCTTAAGTAGCTTTTCCACTTGGCTTGATTCCACACACCTCATAAGCATGCCTCTTATATCTTTCTTAAAAATCACTCCATCCATCAAGACATAGGGTATGGTATCAATATATAGTGTCTCCTTTTGGATCTATCCAAGCCCATAGGATATTGGCTAGTTTGAAGGAATTTGACCATATCATTGGTCCAACTAAGAGGAGTGTTGCTTATAACTATCTATTAACTATCATGGACTACCAACACTTGATCTTTATCTTAATTTACCTCTATTTCAATATTCTCACATAAAACTATACCTCTTATAATATTTTCACTCTAAACTAAAGGTCATATTTCATACATCTTCTTACCCACCCAACTCTCTTCTCACCTAGGTCTGTATTGAGTATGAACTCTTTGATGTTTGGGTGTACCACCATGACTATGACCTTGTTATTTGACACCATGTGCATAAAATTATTCAATCCTATCATCATAGTAAGTAAATTCTTCTTCCAAAAATTATATCTTTATTCATATCCTTCTAAGTCTTGACTAAGAAAGGAAATTTTTTTCTCTAAGCCTTCACTATTCTACTACATAAGCATAACAAAAATTACATCTGATGTAGAGAAAGCATACAAGTAAATTTTTTTTCTAAAATAAAGTTTAAGAAGTGTAAGGGATTTAGATATGGCCTATTTGATTGCCTCAAATATCCTCTTACCTTCCTTTCTCCATGTGAATTCCTTGTGCTTCTTTACCATGTGAGTAAGAGGCTTGACCAACTCTACAAAGCCTAGGATAAATATCCTTATGAAGTTGATCTTCCCTAAGAAGCTCTAAAATTTTTTATTGTGATGGGTAGGGGTAAAGACAAGATGGATTAAACTCTCTCAAGGTCTATATAAAGACCATCCTTTGACACTACATGACCCAACAATCTTCCCTCATGAATGGTAAATGTGCATTTCTTGAGATTCATTGACACTCCAAATTTCCTACGTCTATTAAAGACCAATTTAAAGTGAGCCATGTGTTCTATTGGGTCCTTTTATAATATAATGATGTAATCAAGGTAGATGAGAACCATTTTATTGATCAACCTATCCAAGGTAACATCCATTTCCCTTTGGAAAGTTGCCCCTACATTGGACAATCCAAAAGGCATTTTCATGTATGCATAAGTGCCCCAATTTTTAGTGAAGGCAGTCTTATGCCTATCCTCCTCCTTGACAAAGATATAATTGTAACTAGAGTAGCCATAAGGTAAGGATAACCTCTAAGATCTTGCAACCTTTTGAAGTATTTGATCTATGGAGGGCAGTGGGTAATGGTCCCTCAAATACACCTTATTAAGGTCTCTAAAGTCAACACATAGGTGTATTATCCATTTTTATTCCTCACAGGAACAAGGTTTTCTAAACATGAGTAATTCTTGATGGTGAATATTATCTTATACTCAATCAATTTGAATAATTCCATTCTCATGAGTTATTCCACTTTAGGATTGATTAGCCTTTATTTCGGCCTTACTAGTTTTGCATTGCTTTCCAATTCTATGGTATGTTGGGTAAAATTGGGATTAAATCCCCTAAGATCATGGTAATCCCACAAAAAAACATCTACATACTCTTGGAAAAAGGTAATTAAGGCATCTCTCTCTTTTATTATGTTTAATTTTCCCAACTTCAAAAGTTTGTCCTTAAAAATGGTTATCCTCTCATAATGCACTTCCTTAGTTGAGATACCTATCTTGTCTCTTCTCATCTGATCATATTCATTGAATATTATCCATAATGTCACTATTCCCTTAGTCATCTTATTAGACTTTAGTTTCATTATCTGATCATCAAATTGATGTTGAAACTTCCCATGATTCTTATGGCATAATTCTACCTCTTGTATGAGAAAACACATAATCTGTTCATCATTATCAAAGACTTACCAACTTAACTCATTATCAAGTACAAATGGCATATAAATGACCTTTATTTTGGATTGTCCTTGAGTTCCCTTCACTCCATATATAATGTCATATTGAACTCTAATGGCTAAAATCCTATCTGCATGGTGATTAGACTCCCTTAATATGGACTGTATATCAAATGCTAAGAAGTCCTCTAAAAAGTCCCATACTCAATGTTTTTAGGCCTTCAACAAATGGTTCTTTACTGAAATAACATACCTCACTTGCTACACTATAATCTCACTATCATGTTTCACTTGTAAAAGTTTGATGCTTCTCCTTTTTTCTTTTTTTAACCCACGGATAAGGGCTTCATACTTAGTTGTGTTTGAAGTGCAATTGAATTGGAAACTTACAAATAAGTAATAATTATGATTTAAAGGGGAAACCAACATTACTCTAGCTCCACTACCATTCTTTTACCTTGATCCATCAAAGAAAAAGGTCCATATGCCATCATGTTCTTGAATTGTGCTTGTTAGACTAGGAATAATAGTCCCTTCCTCATGCATGTAATACACTAATAGGTCTACCTCCTCAATGGTGTTGTAGGGATAAAATCCATGGTTATCAAATATCCATTCATCAAGGATTAGATCTAAAATTCCCTCAAGATGATCCTTAGGTTCTTTTTCACTAACATTCTCATCCTCATCAAGTATAGTGTAGTGTACATTTGAAAGGTTGGGAATATAGGGCTCTAAATGAAACCTAGAAATAGGTTCAAACCTAATAGTGACCCTAGTCCTATATAAAGTCATAAAAACCATGTATGGCCAATCAGATGAAAGGTAACCCCCAATATTTTTAGTGAAGTCCCTAGAAAGGCATATGGCAAAGTATGGGGGTAAACCAACAACCATGACAAATTGAGTGATAGTGAAATTGAGGCAAGTTTCTAATATAATTTTGAGGTCCTTAAAGACACCTACTATCTTGGTGAGAGAATGATCTAATTTCAAGACTCCTTTCTCATTAAGCACGTACTTGAGTTCTAGTTTGTCTAATATGGCCTTGGGCATAACTAAGGTTGAGGCACATGAATTTATCATACAATTGTGGATAAGATAATCTCTTATTATGACTGACAAGTAAAATTGGGGTGGAATCATAACCTTAGGGGCTTGAACTTGACTAGGCTAGCCATAATTGACATAAACTACACTTACCTTATTAGCTACGTTATTCATGAGAAAGAGATTAGAGAGATCTTGTTGGAGAATGTATTTATATCCTAGAAAGGATAGCATATCCCACATAAGAATGATAACATTGGTTCTCTTAATGTAATCCAAAAATTTGAATGGATAATTGGTACTCTTGGGCTACAACTTAGAAGTGGAAGCATCACTTGAGCTTTAGGTAACTTGAGGAATGAATGGTGTCTTTTATTTCTACGGATGTGTTTGAGGTGTTTTCTAAGTTGGAGAGGTCTTAGTGATTATGGTTTGAGTGGAATGATGCTAAGTCACTTGGGGGTGTGTGGAAGAGACCTTAAAATTCCCCAAGCTATCATCTACCATTCTCTTTTTAGCCCTTGTGTGGGCTACAACTTCATCATCTAGCCTTTTAGCCCAAGTTTGCTGCCACATGTTCAAAGGTATGCTCTCCCTCTTCAAAATTCAAAAATTTAGTATTAGTAGGTGTTTTGGTCACATTACCTTGTTGTTGGTTTGAAAATTTTATTGGTGTCATTGTAGGCATGTCACCATGAGTCATTGGAGGACCTTGTGGTGGAAGAGGCATAGTATCATGAGCTTGGAGTGGAGGATACTATAATAGACTAGGATTCTTATATGTTTCTCAACTTGTCGACATTACCATCTCATTTTATCATCCCCAAGGAGCAGACCAATGTCCCTCTTGTGTAAGATTATTTTGTGTTGGAACCAATACCCTTGAACTACTTGCAACATTGGGATTATAGTTATTGTATGGTCTAACCTATGTGATCTAACCTTGGGATTATTGATTTGGTGGGTAAGGGGGTCTATTATAAGGATAATATTGGTATGGTTCTTGATAAAGAGATTGGTATGGTTTTTAAGAGGTCCATTACTACCTCTTTATGACCACCAACTTGTTATTTTTAAAAGAGTTGCAACCAGGATCATTAGATAAATGAATGCATATCATGGACTGATCTCATGAGTCAAGAAAGTGCACATCACAATAAAGATTCTAGTAAATGAAATCATGCATAGAATAATATTTCAAAGGAATGAGAGCAAATAAATAAATACTCTATATCTTCCTAAAAATTAGTATAAATGGATGAAGTTCATAGTTCTCATAGCTCTCAAAGTTGTCATAACTCAACTAAGTAACTCAAACAATCCAAAATATACTTCATTAGAAATATGAAGGGAGAAAAGTGCATATATAGGTTAGAGAGATAAATATACCACACATTCCAATGAATGTGGGAATAATCTTCCCAAATGACCCAAATGACCTCTACATCCCTAAGCAAGCTAATATAATCATGTAGGCAAAACCCAGTGGGAAAAAGGCCTACACCAACACTCTCCCATAAGCATATCTTATGTGGGAGAAGATACAAAAAAGGTATCCTAATAACAAGGCATGATAAGGTACCCATGTATAATGTAATCCCACATACATAGAAAATATAAAACCTAGTGGGAAAAAAACCCTTAAAAGAGAGAAAAGAGGAAGAGGAGACTGAAAGACCCCTCAAATGATGGTGTTGAATCAATCATTACTCTAAGTATATCTCACAATATGATGAAGGTCAATGACAAGATCCTTTGCCTAAATAATGTAGAAGCTCCATCCATATTGAATAATGTTTCTTCCTTTCAGTAAAGGAAGAACCTGATGTGAGTACTAAAACTCTACCCATTCCACAATGAAAGATGAAGCCAACAATATGAATATCTCTGAATGTGGTCCAAATCATATCTATGTCATAGGTCTAGAAATAATATGCATATAATTTAAAAGTATTACCACTGAAGTGAACCAGTTAGAAGAATGACATGGAACATTCACTAAAATAATATCCATATGACAAGTGGAGCATGACTCATCAAATGAAGAAATAAATTCCATAGGAAGAGATGATTCGTTGATGCTCATAATAGGTGTACTCACTATAAATAGTGGAGTCCTCCAAAGTGTAAGGTTATGAAGTTTCTAGAAGAGCAATAATCAGCACAAGAATAAACGTAGAATCTATAATAGGACAACTGAGGTCTAGTAGAATCTCATCTTGTTATGGGGGATTGATATAAGGAAGAGTGGTGTCCACCATGGATGTATCATCATAGGAAATAAAATCAGGAGGTGAGAGTACAACTATCTCAAAAGAGATAATAAGAAGTAGAGAAGGAGTCTAAGTCTCAACAAGATCACCAAAAGACTTCTTAGTATGCTCCAATAGTGTAGGGGAACTCTATATGTTCCATATGTAAATTAAGATCCATGGAAATATGTAGTAATAGTGTGGAAAAAACATTGTCACAAGTATTAGCCCACTTATTGAACTGAACAGGATCAGTGAGTTCAAGAATCTTTCCATATAAGAATGGAATAAAATTATTGTGTGTAAGTTTTCTATATAATCATTCCATAAATCATAGTTGTCCTTCCCAATAAGGATCATTGGAGAAAAAACAAATCTCCTAATTTTGAGTAATAGTGCACGCTCTAGAGATGGACTTTGAACTATGCTAAAAATGAGTCCAATCAAGTGAGAGCAATCTATACACAAGTGACAATGCACACTCAAATGGATGTTAGGTTCTACTGATAATGCATCTAGGAATACAAGAGAAATCTAGAAAGTAGTCACTAAATGGGCATACATAATAGTTACAAAAATTGAATGTGTACATGAGAGAATGTAGGGCCCACAAAAAAATCTCTAAGACAATTAACAACCCCCCAAATTTTGTCACTTTATAAAGTAATGTGTTTTACAATTAAAATTATCCAAATGAATGGGAAATAAAAAAATTAACATGTTTACAAAAGATAGTACTTAATTTTGAGTTACTACTTGCAAGATATCAATAAAATAATTTCTCGTAAATAGGTCTATTGACTAAAAACTTGCACTTAAAACTTAAAAAATACCCTTGGGTGAGGTAAAATATGCCTTCTAACCACTTTTTAGAATCAAAATTTTTACATATACTTATAAAATTTAACAAAAGTGAAAATTAGACCTTTCGGTTACCTCCCAATGCATGCAAACAAGTTTGACTTCATCTTTTAAGAAAATTACAGCTTGTAAAAGAAAAGAATGAAATGTATAGCTATTTTTAAGAGAGAAAAAAGGGAGAATATGTTTTTTTTTGGCTCAAATCCCTCCAAGAAGATACAAACACATATCTTCTCAAAAGCAAATGCCTAAGGCTTGATTTGTTACAACATCAAATGTAGAAAATGACACAAAGAGAAGGATTTTAATGCTGAGGTGAGAGCTTCAATGCTTCAATCAGATTTCTATAGCTATGTTAAGAGGGAAAAAAAATACTAGTTGTCTATATTGGTTTCCTTAGTTCTCCTTAGATATGGTAGGCCTTAATGTCAAAACAAAAGCAATCAATGTAGATAAATAAAATATCATATTAAGACACCTTGCCTAAAACTCAATGCAAAAAATCAATGCTACAATAAAACAAATACATCTCTCTCCTCTATTAAGTCGATCCATCTAGATGAAATTCTCTACCTCTGTAGGTAGATATTTGGAGATAAATTTTAGATGCCAATGTGTGATTTTAGGTAAAAGTGAATTAAGACACCTCTTTTTCCAATGCCCAAATAAAAATAATGCAAGACAAAACAAACCTTTTGTTTCTATTTCCAATGCTCACATCTGTAATGCCACTCAAATTTTAGATAATCCAAAGCCTCATATTCTTGTAGTAGAAAATATTGGATTCCAAACTTAGCAAGCATCTATTCAACACAATTGAACTTTGAAACCAAACAACCATGCTCCACTTCTAATGCTCCACACAAGATCCAAAAAAAAAATCTATGCAATACTTCCAATGCTAGCAAGTAAGGATAGATCCTCAATGGAAAATTGTGAACACATTCTATATGAAATCCTTCAATCTTCACAAGCCTATTTACTTAGCTATAATCAGATTGTCCTTGATTCCTAGGAGTAGGCAATGGAGAAATGGTGGGGGCATTAGGTTGGAGCTTAGGAAAGAGGGGCATGAATGGTTTTGGAGTCAATTTCCCCACTTATATCAAGTAATTTTTCTCCCTTATAGATATTCGATAGGCCTCTAGTAATTTGTCCCACCCATGGATGGTACCATTATTGAAACATCTAAATTCAAAGCCCTTAAGTAATATAAAAAGGTATAATTGGGTGTGGGTTTTATGATAACAAGGATTCTATCCCAAGTCTTTTGAAATCTATAGTTGAAATCAACCATAGATTCTTGAGGTACCCTCTTGATTGAGGTGAGTTACTCAAGTAGTGACACATATTCACTTCTATCTTCAAAATGTTTGCAAAGGTGCTTACTAAACTCATCCCTAGTATTGATTGAGGTAAGAGTCAGACCTCTATACCACTGAAGGGCTTTGCCTCTCAAGGAAGTTGCTAAGAGTCTTATGGCTAAATTCTCTTTGGTGATTTTGTGTACTGAACATAGATTTGTAATGTCAGCTATGTGTTCCATAGGAGAGGTGGATTTTTCTCCTATGAAATATGCAAAACTATTCAAGGAGGTAGCAGTAATATCATCATATTGGATGAGGTTAAGTGGGCTTCCACCATTGAAGGGTACAAAGGCTTTCAATCTAGGCCTTACCATTTGGGTTGATGGACTTGTAATAGGATGTGTATGGACATAATTGGTATAATTATGAGACTTAGGAGAATTTGGGGGTGTGGGATTTGGATTATAAATAGGAACCCTCTTTCTCCTTGCTATGTCCAATGGTAATTCAACAAACTAAATTTGCTTACCTTTTAAATTTGACCTAGTAAGAATCTGGTGCATAAAAATGCCTTCCAATCTGTTGCTAATTATCTTGAGCTTTTTATATTTCCTCCCACATATCAAACTTGTTAGACTAGGTCTCCAAAGCCATTAACTTTTGGTCCCACTAGGCATGCCAAAACTGTTAAAGGTTCTAGTTTTCACCCTGGCTGAGGAGAGGAGTGTTCATGGCCAAACCTCAACCTAGTCCAATATGGGAGTGACCTTAGACTATGGGTTTCCTAGTATACAGGTCACACCTATAGATTTTATGGGGATAACTCCCCTAATTTTTCAATTTATTGATTTCTAAAACCTAAACTTCTCATAAGGAAAATGGAAAGAGATATGAAAACTAATGCAATAACCTACTTTAGGCAGTGATAGACCAATTGATGAAGGATCCACTCATAATCATTCCCTTTAAAGATTACTAATGATCCTAATGAATACAATGATTGATTAAGTTTCTTGATGATGTTCGAGCATGAATATTTTCAATGGATGTTGGGTAGGGTTCTATAACTTGAAGGGAAAATAGCATAGGTCTTCTCAAGACACAATGAGCTCATGACACTTCATGAAAACTCCTACTTGTTAACACTTCATATAACCTACAATGAACTCAACTCTAAATTTAGGTGCATGAAAGGACCTATATATGACCACACAATGCATACATCTTGTAAATCAAACTCTCAAACAAGCACACTCACCTTCAACAAGAATATGCAAATGTCCCATATTGATTCAACAAAATTACAATTAAATTTTATTAGAGCTTTGCTACACCCAGCCGAGGGATTCTAAAGCAAGAGCTCAATACCTAATTAAATAGAAAATTTGGAAGAGAAGAGATAGAAATATAGGCATATGAGAGGCCATGAATGAGGCTAATGTGGCATATGATAGTTATATAGGCCTATTTCCTTATTCGAGAATTAGCATATCATTAATGAGTTCATTTTGGCATTATGGAGGCTATAACTCCATAAATTAACTTTATTCAATCCTTGACCATTCCTAAAATATCTCAAGATTCCCTCCTTTGGTAGTTATGCAATGTATATGGGTGTGGATGGGTCTCCAAGAGGCATTAAGCAACCTCATTTCAATGTACATGAAGAATGATCTTTAAAACTACCTTCAACCTATCATAATGGCCTCCATATTGGTGTGTGATTTCTTATAATATAATTACCATGCTTGATTATGGTTAATCAATGCTCTCATGCCACCCTTTGTTCACTAGAATCTTCCATTTTTAATATAAGTATGAATGTTTGCTTGCTCTTCAACCTTCTATTCATATTCATTACTTGAATGGCCATACAGTGGCATTATGTTCCCAATTCATCAAATAGGACTTAGATAATCCTTAGAGAATATTGTGTGTATTGGAACTAATATATTTTAAGAGTTCTTTACCTACAAATACATGTTAGTCTTGCATGACTAGGCCAAAATGGAATGTCTCACATATTGGTTGTTTAGATGGATATAACAAGGACACCTTCAATCAGTTCCATCAGCCACATTAATAGTTAATGAATATAACATGTCCTAATATTACTCTTCCCATGGTTTATAACATCTCTTTAGGCTCTAAAACTCAATTTATGTCTAAAACCCTAAAAATTTGCCTTTTCAATAAGTTTTTGTACTATTTTTGTACCATCAGGAGCCATGGGCATGAGCCCTTTTGAGCCATTAACATGATCCAAGTGTTAAACAAGCACCTTTTGAGCATAAGAATGTATTTTTTCCTAATACCTCTCTAGATGGTTCACTATTAGGGTTTAAGGGAGATTTAGGGGTGTTTAGGAGTCTTAGGCATGGTTCATAGAGATCAAAGCTTGGATCTCTAAACTAGTTACACCAATTTTAATCTAATAAGCCTTTTTACCTTCCATGAATGGCTAGACTCCCCATGCATAAGAGTCAAGCTATGATGAGTACTTAAAGTTTCCTTTTGTGTGAGAAACATGCCTATTTAGTGACTTTTGTGTGTTTTTAGGTGGAATGACCTAATATAGTGGCTTTTCTAGGGGTTTAAGTTAGTCAAATGGATTTCAAATACTATAATAGCCTTCCTCCTTTTGATTTGAAGTATTCATATTTCCCAACTTATCTTTTACTTCACCTTTTGATGGTAAAATCCTAGTGGAGGTTGAGGATTGGAAAGTTTGCAAACCTGAGCCATGAATCTTGACCTCAATACTAGGGATATGATCCATTCTTGTATCATGAATACCTTTAAAAACACATTAGACACCTAAAAATATAACATTAATGTCTTTATTACATCATTTGTCCTCCTTAGGATGTATACAACTATGCATTCCAATGCTTTCATCTTTTTGCCTATTGAACTAGTCATGGAGGCCAATATGGAGGCTACTAGAGGGATTAAATAGATGCTTTAAGACTCATTCTTCCTCTCCAACTTCATTATATACATAAATATTCTCAATATCCTTGATTTTGAGCTTAAACTAGCACTTTTAGGTATATTTCATTTAGATTTACCCATGTACATGCCAATCAATGGGTTACTTTGTTACTCAGAGGACCTTAGGAGACCTTAAAGGTCATTTCATGGTCAAATTCCACCATCAGGTCACTCCTTGGGTTTGTGTAGGCTTTGAGACATCCACCATCTTAATAATGGTTCATAGAGTATGAACATCCAAACCTAAAATAAATTCCATGTATGTTTATAGTACTGGCCCCCTCATCTCTCATGAATTGGCTCAATTGCCATGTAGAGGGTGTTTGGAGATATGCATGTTATAAGATGAGGTTAGGGTTACTTGTAAGTAATTTTGAGCATTTATTTTCTTAACATTTATTCATAAATCCTATCCCACAACTTCCAATCAATATTCCATTGATATTTAGTCCATAGGGAGACTTAAACTTACCTAAGAGCTTTGGCTTTGAGCATGCATGTGGTGGATTAGGTCAGCATTTGAAGATACTCCTCAAACAATTATGTGTAGATAGATTGGCTCGAGCTAGGTTTTAGGAAACTTTAATCAAATTTGTCACCTCTTGGCACTTAGAACCTCCTTTTTATATATTAAACACCCTCACACACATTACCTTGTACATTCAACTATTTACAATAGCTTGGAGGAATCTCAAGATGGTACTAGGGCCTGTGGTCAAGCCTGTGTGCCTGACCATGTTATCCCATCTCTAAAGATCTTGCGTGAAAATTTATATGTTAGACCTTTAAATAGGTTTTGGGGAATCTTAAACATCATTATTCATTAACAAAATCATTTTGGGGGTTTCTTATTATCTGCAGACCTTATGTACAATGGTGAACCTTTTAATTCACTAAGTAGCCATGATAGACTAGCCTTGGTTTAAGACAAAATAGTGGGTATACCCACTATTTTTCTCAGCCAATTAAACATATGAATAAATTTAATAGGTTATTATGACTATTATTACCAATTTTTTGGTTTGTCTATGCTTGAAAGAGTCCCAAAGCAACATTTTGGCCAAAATTGGCTCC
The DNA here is from genome assembly GCA_037957365.1 of Torreya grandis. Lineage (NCBI taxonomy): Eukaryota > Viridiplantae > Streptophyta > Pinopsida > Cupressales > Taxaceae > Torreya > Torreya grandis. Next base: position 164,977 of record JARHVA010005346.1, read on the forward strand.
AAACTACTTGCTGACAATGCACTCAGGCATGCAAATTTTGAATATACCCTATAACATTGATTCTAGATGTGTTTATGACCATGGTGAGTGCTTATCATTTACTCAGGGTCATCATCATTACTATTTGATAGTTTTATAACACCTATTTCTTACATACCTTATCCTTCACTCATATTGAAGTCTCACATTTGCTTATGCTTATGTGGTCTCATGACTGTGTAGGTGTCATTCTTTCTCCTCAGTGGTATTTTCCATCAAGTTTGTATTATTAAAAATTTCAAGCTTTCTTCCCCTCATATGGACCTTGTCTCTTAGCTTAGATAATATGGAAACATTTATATAGACTAGTGATGTCACATCTAACCATCTGACAAGATGACTATCTATAGGTCTCTATTACCAAGATAGGATGAAGGTGACTTGTATAGTGTTTGGAATTCATGGCATGAGAAACCCATATTACCATTCATTCCTTTAAAAAATCACATTACATGATACTCATACCAATATTTATGTCTTGAATGGTTCATATAGTGCCTCTTGGGGCCCTGCTATACTAACCTTAAAGGCTAGTTATAGGTGCACATTTTCACTCTTAGATTACAATATGACCATATAGGTACAATAACTAGTGGTCTCAATGTTCATGATGGTTATAATGAATTATTGATGTCACCTTAACATGATAAAACCTTGAAAGTAAGGGTGGATGAATTAATGAGGGTGGAAGTAGGAAACATGTGGAGTGTAAGGCATGAAACAAGGGTAACATAATGAAAAGGGTAGTGAAAACATAATGAGAACATAGGAGCATGAAAATGGCATGGAATGAAGGGAAAGGATTATACCTATACAAACTAGGTGGGTATTAGAGGATCTTAAACATATACTCAAGCTATCATGAAATTTTATATTCATAACACAGTATACATAGCCTTGAATTGAAAACCTAGGAAACTCAAAAAACCTTAACTTTTGCAAAAAGAACTTAAACTTTGATAAAAGGTGACTAAGTAAGTCTACATATAAATAAGGTATTTTTAGTCTTGTGAGGCTATTATGAAGGTTAATAATTTGATCTTAAGGGCCTAAGGATGATCTACCATTAATCTAACCTCTCTTTCCATGTTTTTGGATTACATCTAAAGCTCTACATATGACCTTAAGTGTTGGGGGATCAAACCAACAATAGATTACAATTGTGAAAGCAATAAATGTGGAAATAAATCAGATAGATAAGTAACTGAAATGATAAATAGCACAGAACAAGATATACAAGAAAACACCCTGAAAACTTGTATTAAAACTCTTTACAATAGGAATATAATGAAGAAACTTCGTTCTTCCACACCTCTCTCAGATGCACACAAGATCTCTCACTAGATCTCTATTCCTCAAGAGCTCTCTCTCAAGTACACTCAAATCCAACAACCTAGATTGATGCAACTCAGTACTGTCCTTCAAACATTCACAATGTTCTACTCTTACAGTTCTACACTCTTCTACAATACTAAGCTAAGAAGATCTTTCCTACATATAGAAATAGGAAACTTGAGCATGCTCTTACAACAAACAGTTAAGCCTCTTCAACAAGGGCTCTAAAAATAATATTGCTAATAATAGAGACGGGAGCTTGAGACTACAACTCAAACTCATCATGCAAACACTCGCTTATGTCCACGGAAATCACTTTCTGGACACACAGGTAACCGACGTCGGTTCCTACCTGTTCGCCTGTGACCGTCATCGGTCGACCCTACTGCCGATGTCGGCACCTCTGTAACTACAATTGACCGATGTCGGTCGCTCCTGACCGACGCCGGTGTCTGTGTAGACCCGAACCTATTTTGTATGCTCCTTGGTGAAGCTTTTAGCTCCACACCCTAACAATCTCCCACTTGGAGATAAACCAGCTGCACCAGTACCTGTACAACAACATCTTCTAGCTCCTCCATCTTCAACTCAATCATGAAGACCAATAGAAGTTAAATGAAGATTCAACTTCTCCTTCGTAACCGGCTTTGTTAGCATATCAGCAGGATTCTTGTCTGTATGGATTTTTTCTAGCTTCAACTCACCATCTTCCAATACCTGCCGTATGAAGTGGTACCTTAGCTGTATGTGCTTTGTTCTTGAATGAAAGGCTGAATTTTTGGCCAAATGGATTGCACTCTGACTGTCACTATACAATCTGTAACTCTCATGCTCCCTACCAAGCTCATCCATGAACCGTGTCATCCATATCATCTCCTTGCTAGCTTCTGTGGCTGCAATATACTCTGCTTCTGTAGTTGACAAGGCAACAACCTTCTGTAACTTAGATAACCTGTGGTGCTCCTCCTGCCATCCAAATCCCCTGCCATATCTGAATCTACATAACCATGTAGAGAACTATTTAAACCTCCATAGCACAAGTGTCTACTGCTGGTTCCTCTCAGATATTTAAGGATCCATTGAACTGCCTTCCAATGTTCCTTACCTGGATTGGCCATATACTTGCTTACTACTCCCACTGCTTGGGCAATATCTGGTCTAGTACACACCATTGCATACATCAAACTCCCTACTGCGGAAGAATATGGTACCTTACTCATGTACTCTACCTCATCATGTGAATTGGGACATTGTTCTTTACTCAACATAAAATGTCCAGCCATAGGTGTACTTACCGGTTTTGCATCCTGCATATTAAACCTCTCCAACACCTTGTTCACATAATCTTCTTGAGACAATATCAACCTGTGATTTTTCCTGTCTCTCTTAATGCTCATGCCAAGGATCTTCTTCGCTGCTCCCAAATCCTTCATAGCAAACGTTTGAGCTAACTTCACCTTAAGCTCAGAGATATCCTGTATGTGAGACCCGACAACCAGCATGTCATCTACATACAACAATAGAATAATATATCTACCATTATCAAATCTCTTGAAATACACACAATGGTCTGATTGACACCTACTGTAGTCGTGCTCAGTCATAAACCTATCAAATTTTAAGTACCATTGCCTTGGAGCTTGCTTAAGGCCATACAAGCTTTTCTTCAACCTGCACACAAACTTCTCCTTACCCTTGACCTCAAATCCTTCTGGCTGTTCCATATAAATTTCCTCATCCAAATCTCCATGAAGAAACGTTGTCTTAACATCTAGTTGCTCGAGATGCAAATCCTCAAAAGCAACCAAAGACAATACAACCCTTATTGAAGTCATTTTAACAACTGGAGAAAAAATCTCACCAAAGTCAATACCTGGTTTCTGTGCAAATCCTTTCACCACTAATCTGGCCTTATATCTCATCTGTCCATCCTCACCTTCCTTCAACCTGTAGGTCCATCTATTCTTCAGTGTTCTCTTACCAGCTGGCAATTCAACCAAATCCCATGTTTGGTTCTCTCTTAAGGACTCCATCTCCTCAACCATGCCACGCTCCCACTTACTCCTGGACTCCACCTGTAATGCTTCTTCAAAACTCTCTGGTTCTCCACCATCGGTTAGCAATAAATAATAGAAGGAAGGAGAATATCTAATTGGAGGCTTACTTACCCTTTCAGACCTCCTGATGGGTGTCTTGGACTCGTTCTCAACAATCTGTCCACCCAAATTTTCTGACAGTGACCGACCTCGGCCACCTGTAGACCTGTTACTGGCCGACGTCAGTTCCTGGTCTACCAACATCGGTCTCTGTCCAACCGACATCGGTTTCTATACTGCCGACACCAGTTCCTAACCTATCGACGTCGGTCTCTGTGTTTTCCTGCAAGTGATTATTTCTTTTTCCCGCGAGCTCATTTTGGACCATAACTTTGTCCAATTCACTATTGCTCTACCCAGATTGATCTAGCTTACTTATCTGATCACTGTACATCACTCTTTCATTGAAAACAACATCATGGCTCCCGATTACCTTGTTAGTTCCTAGATTCCAAAATCTGAAACCAAAATCATCTGAGCCATAGCCAATAAACGTGCACCTCATAGACTTAGCATCAAGCTTCTTTCTATTTTTCTTATCTATGTGCACAAAGGCTTCACTACCAAAAACTTTGAGATATGAGAGATCTACCTTTTTACCTGTCCATGCCTCTTCTAGAATTCCACCATCCAGAGCTGTAGAGGGTCCTCTGTTAATCAAGTACACTGCGGTGTCAACTGTTTCTGCCCAAAACTCTAAGGGTAACCCTGCATGCAATCTCATACATCTTGCACGCTCCATGATTGTTCTATTCATCCTTTCAGCAATACCATTCTGCTGAGGTGTCCTTGGAACCATCCTTTGCCTATGGATTCCATGTGTATAACAATACAATTTGAACTTAAGACTGTAGAACTCACCGCCATTATCAGATCTCAGGCACTTTAATCTTCTGCCTGTTTCATTCTCAACCATAGCTTTCCAAAACTTAAAAGTCTCAAAAACATCAGATTTCTTTTTAATACAGTAGATCCATACCTTTCTTGTGGCGTCATCTATGAATGTAACATAGTACCGTGATCCGCCAATAGAGGCTACCTGAGCTGGTCCCCACACGTCTGTGTGAACAAGCTGCAACTTCTGCCTTTTCTTAGTAGACCCAGTCTTGAGAAAACTAACCCTTTTTTGTTTTCCAAATACACAATGCTCACAAAATTCTAGATCCATACTTTTCAAATCTAAAAGCATACCTTTAGACTTAAGAATTGACATCCCCTTCTCACTCATGTGGCCAAGCCTTGAGTGCCACAATTTAGCATCCACATCTGAAGTAGATAAAACTAAAGGAGATTTGTTAATAACACAATTACACAAATAGAGAGTACCTTCTCTCTTACCTCTGGCCATAACAAGTGCACCCTTGGTCACCTTCCAAGAATCTGCTGTGAGAGTTATTGTACAACCCTCATCACCTAGCTTACCTGCAAAAATCAAATTTCTCTTCAAACTAGGAACATGCATCACATCTCTCAACACCCATGTGTTGCCATTCTGCATCTTCAGCTGCACTTTACCTTTGCCAATTATTTTACAAGGCTCGTCATCCCCTAAGTACACTATTCCAAAATCTCCATGGATATAGTCACTGAAATATTCTCTGTTAGGGGTAGCATGGAAAGATGCACCAGAATCTAATACCCAAGATTCTATGTTATTATGCAAAGAGAAAATTAAAGCATCTTGTGCAATACCTACAACCTTGGCTTCTTCCTTTCCTTCGTGCTGATTGTCCTCCTTACGCTTTGACCAGCAATCTCTGCTTATGTGCCCAATCTTTCCACAATTCCAGCATTGTGGCTTCCTGCCATTTCTGGATTTGGATCTTCCTCTCACCTTAGACTTAGATCTTGATCTCCTCTTGCTCTTTTCTTTTTGCCTTCCCCTGCTCTCAAAATTTAAAGCGTTCCCAGATGTCTCTTCTGTGCTTTTCCTGCGTATTTCCTCATTCAAGATAACACTAACAACATCCTCTACTTTAAAAATATTTGATGCAGATGCAGCATTACTTACTGCCATTACTAAGCCATGCCAGCTTTCAGGCAAAGAACATAATATTAAAAGAGCTTTTATTTCATCTTCAAATACAATATTGACTGAGCTTAATTGATTCACAATACCATTGAAATCATTCAGATGAGTAGAAACAGATCCACCTTCATTCATATGCAAATTAAATAACTGCTTCATAAGATATACCTTATTTGAAGTTGAGGGTTTTTCATACATATTTGCTAACGTAGTCATCAACTCTACCGTTGTTTTTGCCTATGATAAATTAGATATCATAGTGGAGGCCAGACTCAGTCTTATAGACCCAAGAGCCTTTCTGTCAAGAACTTCCCATTCTTCATCCTCCATGTCCTTGGGCTTCTTTGCTATCCCACCTAACGGTAAGTAAAGATCTTTCTGATACAGATAGTCCTCTATCTGCATTCTCCAATGTTGGTAGTTCTTGCCATTAAACTTTTCCATTCTCAACTTACTTTCTTCTGCCATTGCTTCTCCCACTCAAACAGAAATCCCTGCAGAAACTCCTGTGAGCAACCTGTAATCCAAACACACTACACAGATCTGAACCACTTGTTAGTGAACCTGAGCTTTGATACCAATTATCAAGCTCTGAACCTGTAACCAAGGCTCTGATACCACTTGTTGGGGATCAAACCAACAATAGATTACAATTGTGAAAGCAATAAACGCGGAAATAAATCAGATAGATAAGTAACTGAAATGATAAATAGCACAGAACAAGATATACAAGAAAACACCCTGAAAACTTGTATTAAAACTCTTTACAATAAGAATGCAATGAATAAACTTCGTTCTTCCACACCTCTCTCAGATGCACACAAGATCTCTCACTAGATCTCTATTCCTCAAGAGCTCTCTCTCAAGTACACTCAAATCCAACAACCTAGATTGATGCAACTCAGTACTGTCCTTCAAACATTCACAATGTTCTACTCTTACAGTTCTACACTCTTCTACAATACTAAGCTAAGAAGATCTTTCCTACATATAGAAATAGGAAACTTGAGCATGCTCTTACAACAAACAGTTAAGCCTCTTCAACAAGGGCTCTAAAAATAATATTGCTAATAATAGAGACGCGAGCTTGAGACTACAACTCAAACTCATCATGCAAACACTCGCTTATGTCCACGGAAATCGCTTTCTGGACACACAGGTAACCAACGTCGGTTCCTGCCTGTTCGCCTGTGACCGTCGTCGGTCGACCCTACTACCGACATCGGTGCCTCTGTAACTACAACTGACCGACGTCGGTCACTCCTGACTGACGCGGGCGTCTGTGTAGACCCGAACCTGTTTTGTATGCTCCTTGGTGAAGCTTTTAGCTCCACACCCTAACATTAAGTTACACACAGTCTTTGTTACACAATGATCTTCACCCATGCACAAGTTTTTCTAATTAAGGTGTTTTTAGGTAACAAGGGGGAAATTTAACCTTCAACTTAAGAAATAATGAATTGGGATAATTAAAAAACCTCTACAACTCTTCAATGTAGTCCATCAACTTTGGTGAATGCACTAAACCTTTGTCTTTTACTCAGACCTATCTACAAACTATACAAAAGAACTAGTTGTGAAGATTTTCCAATCATATGAACTCGCACATGTGATTTAGGAACTGATAATTCTATGTAAATACCATTCAAGACCCTAGGAAGCAACACCCATGACTATAATAAATAAGGTAAAATTCTTTGAAAACCATAAAGTTCAAATGGGCTTGTACAGATGAGGGGGCATAGGGATTCCTTAACATATTAAATAATATTCATATAGGATAAGATAAAAATCCCCAGTCAAATTCCCATGGATGGAATCTACCTGAGTTCACTTCCTCTAATTAATATCCTAGCCTCTCTCTCTCTCCTGTATATGATATGAGCATGAACCTAAAGAGTCATCTAAACTTGCCAATGAGCTCAAAGTAGATATAAAATGGTTTTGAGTTCCTATGGTACTTCCAAGCACTATTTTTTTCACCGTTTGATTATTTAACCTCTCTCTATAAAACCCTACCTTTGCTTGGGCTAGTCTATACAGTATGGATTTGTATTATTGAAGGAACTCCTGGACACTATCATCTTTCCTACAAATCTTCCTTGTTTTAGACCTAAAACACTAATATTAAGTGTTTTGGAGGGGAAATAGGGGGAATATAACACTTTTAACTTGGTGGTAAGAACTAAGGGAGTTGAAGAGTCATAACTTAGCACATGTGGGCCCCTTTTGGGAGGATTAGCATTAATTATGGTTCTAGTGGATCTATATGAGCATGAAACTATCTAATTATGGCTTAAGGAAGCTAATGAGGTCCAATAAAGGTGTGTGGGGTGTTTTAGTTCTCTATTAAGGCAAAAAAATGAATCTCATTATGACTAAAACTATTGACCTTACTCACACGTATGATCTTAAAAAGAGATACATCAATTTAATTGCCATATTAATGCATATAAAAGACCTTAATGATCAAGGGAACCTTAATTTAACCTTATGAATTATAGTATAATGTTTATTAAAAGCTTTAAAGGAGCATACCTTTGATTATTAGGCCAAAACCAAAGTGTTTATAGCTTCTATCAAACTAGCCTCCTCAATTTATCTTCACCATTTCATATTTTACATGTTGAGAACCCTTCAAAGTGATTAAGGGTCATATAGGCATGTTTGACCATCACAATCACATTTAAATCATGATTTAAAGGAGATACAAAAGTACATAAGGACCACCAAGGCAAAGTGATGACATGATAAAATAGTGAACTAACCAAACAACTCTCTCAATTCATGATATGATTTACAACCATAGTACTCAAGATGGATAATGATTCAAGGCATAAAGTTAACCCCTTTCTAAGTCTGGGACTAGAAAGGTCAACACTATGGTATCATAAATATTCCACACACACACACACACACACACACACACACATATACATACATACATATATATATATATATATATATATATATATATATATATATATATATATATATATATATATATATATATATACATTTATATATGTATGTATATACATTTATATATGTATATGTATATATATATATATATTATATATGTTTATGTATATATGTGTATATATGTGTATATCTATGTATGTATATCTATGTATATATATATGTATATATATATATATATATCTATGTATATATATATGTGTGTATATATATATATGTATGTATGTATATATATGTATGTATGTATATATATATATATATATGTATGTATGTGTATATATATATATATACATATACATATACACATATATACACATATATATACATATATATACATATATATACATATATATACATATATATACATATATATATACATACATACATACATACATACATACACAAATACATATATGTATTTGTATATGTATGTATGTATATGTATATACACACACATATATATGTATATGTATATGTATATACATACATACATATATATATATATATATATGTATACATGTGTATGTATATGTATACATGTATATGTATATGTATATGTATGTATATGTATACATATATAAGTATATGTATGTATGTATATATGTATATGTATATGTGTATGTGTACATATATGTATGTATACATATATGTGTATATATATGTGTGTATGTGTGTTTGTATATATATATATATATATATACATATATATATATATATATATATACATACACACATACATATATACATATATATATATATATATACATATATATACACATATATATATATATATACATATACATATATGTATATGTATACATATATATATGTGTATATACATATACATATATATGTATATATACATATATGTATATATGTGTATATGTATATGTATATGTATATATGTGTATACACATATATGTATATATGTATATGTATATGTGTATGTATACATATATGTATGTGTACATATTTGTATATATATATATGTATGTGTGTGTATATATATGTATGTGTGTATGTACGTATGTATGTATAGACACACACACACACACACACACATATAGGCATTAACTTTTATTGTATGGATTGTTAGTATTCCCCAATATGTATCATCCTAGCATAAGTGATCATCTTCATCATATTTTTGGTTACATTAGAATTGATTATTGATTTTAAATTTATCTGAGATTAAAATTTATTTAGAAGATTGATTTTATTTGTCTTTTAGTAAATTATTTTGAGGAACATTGATCTTGTTTTAATCAATTAGTTCTTAAATTTCATCTCTAAAATAAATTCATCTATTTGGTAAATGTTCTCTTATTGTGTGGTATGAAAAAATTTATTTATCTTTGTGAGATTTTGGCTTATAGTTTTAAAATAGTTTTGAATAGTGGTAATTTGATAATTCCTTTATTTAATAAATACTTTAGTATGTTATATTGATTCTTGAAGTACGTAGACTAAATTTAAATATGTCCCATGTCTAGTATTATTTCTTCTTTAAACCTATAAAAAGATGAAATATTAGTTAGTTCATGATTTTTAATGTTGTTTGATGTTTTATCAATTGTTTTTAATTTCTTTTTAATTCAAATAACAAGCATTTGTTTAATTGGTATATCATAATTTGTGGTCGATGTCCTTTTAAAATATGTTGTTTTGACTCTAGGTTTGATTTCTTCTTCCTCTACATTAATAATTATATATGTAGGATGATTAAATGCTTTGTACTTTATAGGAAAGTAATTTTTAAAAACTCTATGAGACCTTTGATAAAGATTTTTTGACTCTCTAGATCATGTTGAGGTCAACATACCCCCATTTCTGAAAAATGAGGGCCCTTGTTCAAATTCTATAAATTTGTGTTATAAATTGAACATCCCACTTAATCAGAGGGAATTATTTGAATATCATGGTTCTCATCTAGTTTAATTAACATGTTTGCATATAATATTTCTTTGACTTTGTCTAATTTTGCTAATGTTTGAATCTTATGTTTTGATGTTGCAGGTTTAATGGAGTTCCATTTGAATAAACAATGTTTAGGGTTGTATGCTTTAATGCTAATTTGACATTATTATTAACCTTTGGTCTTTAGTCGATTGATTAAATCCATGTTTAAATTGTGTTAAAAACTTTAGTCTAAATGCTTTAGTCTAAGTTTTATTTTGAAAGGGATTTAAATTTATGCAAGAACATTTTATTATACCTTAGACTTATTTTACATTTTATCCTAAGTTTTAATCATGTTTATTCACGTGTCTAAAACCTCAGTCTAAAATTTATCCTAAATTTATACATATCTAAACCCTTACTTTGTTGATTTTTAATTGTTCACAGGAATAAATTAAATGTAGTGGCACCAAGTGGCAAAATCTTGAGAACTTGAAGTGAATATCAATAGTGCACAAATGATGGCCCAAGTCAAAATGTCAAAGTTACCCTAGATTAAATATTGATGGTACATGTTAATAGTGTAATGGATATCTAATGATGAGTGTGGAATCAAGGTGTTAAAATATTCTAAAATTAAACATGATATTGAAAGTGTCATGATCTTAGGTATAGATCAAATATCTAATGGTGAGCAAAGGTTAATAAGTCAATGATATTGAGAAGGAATACGAGAGTGACAAGTGTCATAATCTTAATTAGTGATCAAGTAGATCACTAGCCCATGATTGATTGTGTGAATAAATAATAGGATCTATGGTCCATATTTGATCATTCATTCAATAGTTTGATAGAGCATATTTAATCATGTAGAAGGAAGATCAATGACCCACATTTAATCATATGTTTAAGATCAATGGTGCAAGTGGAGTCAACAATTCAAAGATCCCAGATTGATTATGATGTTGCTATATGGTACAAGATAATTTAAGTGATGGTAACTATTTTCAAGGTACACATAAATCCCATAGATCCACCAAGTGTCCCAATCTCAGAAGCTTAGATGGAAGATCAATGGCCTATGATGAAGTCAAGACTAAGAGAAATTCTTAAGAGATCAGCGATATGAATTGGATCAAGCTTCACAAGGCATGAAATGAGGACATGTATCCAAAAATGACAATGATCACATTTTAAATAAATGAGAAGCATGACATGGTAGTGTCATATAAGTAGAACATGTCATATTGGGAGATCTTGTGGACCTGATCATGCATTAGGTATAAATGTAAAATACAAATACAATTTGAGTCACCAAAGTTCACATTTCAAACTTATTTTCCACCATTAAAGCTCTATGTGAACCTTTAAAATCCCTAGAATGAATGGAAAGCCCTAGTTTTCTTTGAATTCATTGTGTTGAGCTGAGAAGATTTGGATTATTATCTACAAAGGGATAATTGGATTGGAATTATAGAAATAGTGGCCCATAAACATGTTTCAAATCAAGAGGTTAAACTATATCTATCCTTAGATGTAGAAGGTTGAGTGTTTAAGGACACTAAGTTTGTAGCTGCTTCTTTGAATATAGGGGATAACAATTACTCAAAATTGTTTTGAATAATTAAAAACCAATTGATTATCATGAAGGGGGAAGAAATTATCCTCCCAATAAAGAGACTTTATGATGACATTGTGGCCATCTAGATGACTGGAATTCACTACCAGCTACTAAACTAGAGGTACTTCATTGCATTGATGTTCTTGGTCCCACTTTCAAATTAGCTAAAATAGACAAGGGCATGTTGATTAATGAACATAATTAGAGAAAATTTTCTTATGTATCCCGAATTTCATTTGAGTCTTACTACAAATTACATAAGCCTCATATTAACCTAAACTCCATTAATTTATGGGATAAGAATTACAATATGATAGATACCATAACTATGTGGTTGGAATTTGGTAGTCAAGTTATTATGGACCCTACTAAGAATATCCCTATGAGTTAGTTTAGAATTAGATTTAGGATGGTGATGACCATGCTAAAAAATTTGTATGAGTGTGCAACTATAACATATGTAGAACCAATGTGGATCCCCATGGTGTATTTCATTATTGAAAATGTAATAGTTCCTCCATTAGGTGAGATAATTAGTATCTCCCTAAGCAAACATATATATTCAATCAATAATAAGAAGAGGATTGAGTTTTAAATAATTTCCTATCTAATATATTTCATTTGTGCAACCACAAATATTACCAATCAAAGAGAATGGTCTCCAAATGTTACTAAAATCATTTCCCAGTACTACTCTACATTGCACATCTATAAGTATAGAGACCACATCCAATTCATTTTTTATTATGTCTACCCTAAATTAAGTGAGGCTATATATGGTCTTCCTATGATTAGAGTTATCCCTTTAATTCAAAATTCTATTGAAGTAATAGGGGACATATGGTTGTATCCAAATTACACCATCATAAGGATTGAGGGAACCCAAAGTGCTCCTCTCAAAATAGCAATTCACGTACTTGATAAATTAGTAGAACAAGAGAGATTGTTAGTTATTTAATGGGATTTATGGAATTTTTAAGACCCAAATGAAAGGTCTCCTTCAAAGTTTCTCCATGATAATTGGTAAGACTATCTTTAAGTAGTGGAAAATATTGAGGTTGCATCAAAGCATAGGTTTTATTTCAACCTATAGATGGATGATCGTAGATAATGGGACCCTTAAAAAAGGGTAAAATAATGCTCAAAAATCAAAGGTGTATTTTATTTACCATATGAACATGATTTATGTGTATTTGATCTTTTATACACCAAATCATCCTCATATTTTAAAGTAATTAGGAGATTGAAAGAGCACAACATAAGGCCTAAGTCTGGATTGAATATGGAATAGAAAATGGAAGATAAGTGGCAACTAGGCCCTAGTAAATATATTTTGATTCATATTGGTTATTATAAGTTACCCAAAAAAGAGACACTAACATAACATAGGTATAAGGAGAGAAGGCTAGATCATACTACTTCTAGTTCATCAATCCCTAAATCTTTTAAAAAATCAGAGCAAGACCTACCCCAAAAGAAGGTACATATGATAGCTATAGATCCTAATGAGTCTTTTAAGGATGCATTGAAGATGGATTATGAGATAGATTCAGATATAAAAGAAGCAAAGGAAACCAAGCATGATAAGGGAAATTCATTGGACTTAATGGTATATGACACTCCTAAAAGGAAATTTGAGACTACGATTGTCTCAAAAGTTAAGAAACTCAAAGTGTCTAGGACACCACCTTTGAGTGAAGTCAAATTTTTGAGTGAATAAAACATATTATATGGTCCACCTATTCTTGAGTGGTTCATTTTTGAACCAAGGTTAGAAAATATTTCCATTATTCATCATCCATGGGCTATGGTGAAGGCTAATAACATCCTAATACATCAAGAATTGAATCCATAGATCATTGACCTAAAAGAAGATGAGGCAAGGAAATTGGCTACTCCAAGTCAATCAACCCAATCACAAGTAGAAATCCTAGTTCCACATGTGAACCAATCTTCAGTTGGGGTTAAGTTTGATCTGGGTACTACTGGTTTGCAAAGGTGACTGAGAAAACAGTCATGCAAGGTGGTGAAGAGATTAAATATCAAAAGGTGGATCCCTTGACTAATTTGACCTAGGAAAAAGGATAGAGACCTGGTGAGGATCCAATATTTGAGGAGGATGTACTAGAGTTGGCTCAAACACAATAAAAAAATGGAAAGCTATTATCAAAGGCCTAATGCAGTAAAAAAAGAATTTAGAGGATCAATCTATCCTATCAATAATAGGGGATATGGTCAATAAGTTTGAATCAATAATTTATTACACATTAGACTTTATAAAAGCTATAAAGTCTAACAAGACATGGTGAACAAGAAACATTCCTTGGTTGTGCAACAAATCAATCAATGGTAGGCTTCAAGTAATAACATAAAGTAATTGATTAATGTATTGATGGATAGCCAAATTCCTAGGTTTAAAATAGTTAGCTTGGCACATTTAAATATGGCTATGATTATATTGTCAGAGAAGATAAAGGATATGAATAAATAGTTCAAGGGCATGGAGGATATTTTAAAAGACTTCAAATAGTTAAAGAGTATAATGGTGCACATACTGGGATGCTTGATCAAAGACCCAGCTACCCTTAGTCCTATGGGTTTTATAATAGATGATGAATTCAAACATAGGGCTACTCAATTCATGTAAGAGGTGAAGAAAAAAATCCAAGGCACTACAGGGGTAGATAATAAAAGAATCTTGGACACAATCCTAACTATAGAGGAGAAAATTAGTGATGTTAGGAGTATTAGAGAGGCCTTAGACAGAGATGATAAGGACTTCAAAGGCCTAACAGATCAAGAAGAAGATATTTTCATGGATTCCATCATCAAATTCTAGTTGATTAATAAACAACATGATAAGGAAATGAAGATCCTAGAGCAAAGGTAAAAGACTACAAAAAGAGGATCTTTTCAAAGTCAAATATGTTGAATTATCATATTATTTTTTAAATAAAACATGTATATCATTTGATTATAGGTCATTCCATTTTATAAAGTTCTTGATTCTAAAATCTTGTAGAAGGATAATTGTCCTTGATACTTATTCAATTATCATTTGATATGACTGACCGACATACCTAAAAGTATTCTATAAAAGGGGTATTGTCATTTATAAAAGAGGAGGGAGTTTTAGATTAAAAACTACTTTGTAAATTTGGATCAAATTAAGTCAAGAAAGGGAATCCTGCAAGGATTGTCTCATATTTGTTTGTGTATTTTATTATCATGATCACTTCCTCAAACATCTAGTTTGATGTTCAGATTTGAATTGCTTATATGAATCTTAAATGTGCATGTGTGAATGCAAAGTTGTCAATTTGTGCTTATGCTAGGTTGATTGAAAGACTTTAGATTCATTTCAATTCCATTGCTTTTCCTAAAGATGTGCTAATGCTATTTTCTTGTGGAAGCAAATCCTTAAAGTGAATTTGAGTTCTTATTTGCATTGTTTCAAAATCCTTAGACATTTTCTTAGTATATGATAGGATATGTGATTTTGGTTATTTCATGTCATATATTAGTTTAAGTGCATGTCTTTGATGAAATCTAGCTTTGTCATAATGTTTAGACTAAATATCAAAGACATCTTTCTTCTCTGCCCTACCCTTTCCTTTTCTCATTTTTTAATCAAATCACTATAGTTTAGCTTTCATTGTAAATATATGTGCTAGATTAGACTTTAGACTTTAGGTTTTGATCAAAATTCACTATACTTAGTTCAAATTACTATCATCCTTCACAAACAAGATTTAAGACCATAGTTACTCCCAACAACCAGTTATATTATCATTTTGTGAAATAGTTAATTGCTTTGTTGCTATTCCACCAAAGATCTTAGGAATATCACAACCAACTAATTATAAAATAGATTCCTTGAATATATAAATGAAAAGTGTTTTAACACTCTATAAACCCTATTATACACTTTCAGGCATCAACATGTAGGTTTCACTAGTGCTAAAAGGAGGGTCTTTATCTAACGCTTTATGAATTTGAAGTATCTTTGCTAAGTTTTGTGAATTTTACTCAAAGATTAGTTGATTCTTTGTAGATTTGTGTTTTTCTTAGCTCAATTTGTCAAGATCATTGATATTCATGATTTTAGACCAATCTTTAGGATTATTTAGCTAAAGATAGCTATCCTTTTAAGATTTATGAGAAATTGTTGCAAAGGAAGCTTAAGCTTTGTAAATCTAATGCATTTGAGGTTAGTGATAGCAATTTTGTTCGAAAGTTGGTTGATTCTTTGAAAGTTTAGGTTTATTTGAACTTAGAGTGTAAAGATCACTCATATTTACAAGTTTGGAGGCATATTTTAGCTAACTCAATTAAATATAGTTGTTCTTTGAAAGAATTGTATGAATTTATGTAAAATTTTCTTAACATGCAAATCTAATCATTTATTTTTGCAAAGATAAGGTTTATACATCATATTTTGAATAAGATTCAAAGTTTACAATATGGAACTACCAAGAATAAGGAATAGGTCAAGATCTGAGACAAGGTTACCTCTTCTTTCTTTGGATATTCTTAGAAAATCAAGAGCAAATAAAGGGAAGCATAGGCTTTCTAAATATCAACTTACTTCACCTAGTTGTGGTGCTCCCATATTCAACCCTCATCAAGGTATGGCGTGGTTAGGTGGATCTTCTATTAATGTAATTGGTCAGGTACATGACTTACCTAGACACCTTGAGAATTACTTGCCTTCTTTTAGTCTTATAGGTGTTGTGTCTTTTAAATAACATATCAATTCCTTTAAGGCTACCTTAAGATTATTAAATATTATTCATGAATATGTTACTTATATATTGTTTCTATTTACATTTATAAATTCAATATATGATTAGTTTCTCAATCTTCCTAAAAATTGCATTACTAGTTAGAATGATTTCAACAGTATTTTCATTCATCAGTTTGGAAGGGTCATTAGTCCTTGTGTCCTTTATCAACAATTCACTAAGATGAAGAGAGATTCAAGAGAAACTATTAGAGATTTTAATCTTAGATTTCAAAAGATGTTTAGCAAAACTATAGCTCCGTATAGACTTGATGAAGCTTTAGATTTAGATATTTATAAGGATGCTTTAGATCTAAAGACTTCTATCTTTCTACAAATATCTGTTGGAGTCATAAATACATTAGCCTTGGCTTATGCTAAAGTTATGAAAATTAGTGATCAAATGCATTCCTAGGGTCAATTAGCATATGTTATTCATGACATAAATCCTAATTTTCTTATATTGAATATCATCCCAAATTCTAATCAAATATCCCTAATTTGAGTCAAACTCTAGTTTTAAACCAATTACCTTTGATTCATGTTCATCCTGGTCAAAACCTATGATTGGTAAATAACACTAGAAGTGGATCTCATCCACATGATCAAAGACCTATGGTGCCAAAAACTTTTAGTATTGCTCAAGTCCATAATTTAGAGGCACCTAAGAATGAAAATGACTCCATATTAAAAATGGTTCAAATTTTGAGTACTAATTTCCTTCAATTACAAAGACAAGTAGGTAACACTAAAGAAAATTCTAATAGAAACTATTATTATTATATGTTCAATAAACGTACAAATAGGTTTCATAATAATAACAATAATCATGAGTCATTTGCAACTAAGGACCTATCTGAAGTAAACATTTATGATGTACCTTTATTTAGTTATTGCAAGGTTCATAACACTACAAAACATGGTGAATTAGAATATATAGAATTATGTAATGCTTTGAAACATATCAAGATGAATTAGATACATTTGAATTTATGACTAACAATAATAATTCTATAGAATCATCTATCTCTTCAAAGGCATGTAAATATTTTGAAACAATTCTTATGGTGGAGACTTTTGATTTTCCATTTCAAGATAAGAATGAACTAGAATATACTCTAGAGGAGAGAGTTATTATGTTAATCATGGAGAGAGATCCTATCTATATTGAAATAATTAAAAAAGATGAGTTTCAAGATATTTATCAAGAATTTGTAGTAGTTGATATAGATCAAATACAAACTGATCTTTCTTCATAAGGTAGATATGAGGATAATCCATATAGAATCATTATTTAAATGAAGAATATTCCTAAAGAAGATGACCATTGGTAGTAATTATACCAAGATTTCTTGAATGAATTTGAAAATCTTCAAGAAGGCAATGTTATTCTAGAAATCTCAAAACAATATGAAATGGAACTTGATTGGGTAGATGAGATGCCATTCTTTATAAAAGATGAAGATGAAGAAACTGTAAAAGATAAAGAAATTTCACATGATTAAAACACAAGGTTAGAAATACATGTTCAATATGTTTCAAAGGTTAATATTGAAAATGAATTTCATGTTCTTTTAGTTGATCCTAATGAAGAGGCATTTTGGGATAACCTGGAGAAATTTCGTGAAAAGATTGATAGTCCATCGCTACCTCATACAGATATTGAGGAAAGTTTTATAAAAAGTATTGTTACAACTATTCATCAAGAAGAAATTAGTTATGTATTGCAACCAATTTTAGATACCTATCAATAAACTGAAGAAATCAATCCAAGGATACTAGTTGGATTTCCAATACAATTATTGAATGAGAATGATACAAGTTATGATTAGTCTATAAATGAAGCAGAATTAACACTCTTAATGAAAGAAAGAAGAATTTGGGAAGAAGATGATTGGATATTATATCCATATCTTCAATCCATATACTTGAGGATAGAGATAGGAAACCAAAGTGCATCATATAGAAGACATAAACATACAAGTGCTCCTATTTGTATGAAGATTCCATCAAAAAGATGCAATCATGTTCCTAGGTTTTATGGTAGATTAAATAGCTTCCCATTTAATCCTGGGGGAGGGATTGTCATTTTAGTCTTGTTGTATCATCATTTTTATGCTTTAGTTTACTCTAGTATGTTCTTTATGAAGTGTCAATAAGATTATTTAGAGTTGGTGTAGGTAGGTTTAAATTAGTTTCATTATTTTTCTTTATTTGAAAATAGTGTTTGTACATATTTGTTTTTTTGTTGTCTATTTTTTTATTATGTGTTTCCATTTCTTTGATTTATTCTCTGCTTTTAATAAGTATTTTCCAAGATAGTTTTCAATCTCCAATTCATCTGAATGCTCAAGAAATCTTCTAAAATCAATAATGCAGGTATGAACCTTAAACATTGGTTTATCATGGATTTTGGAAATTTGAACTTGATGTTATAGTTTTGAGAAATTGGTGAAGATTGATATCTAGGTTAAGTGTTCCTTAAAATATTAAAAACTGATTTGATCTAAGTTGATTTTGATAAGGATTGCATATGCTTGATTGAAATTTTGAACTATTAGAGCAAAGTCATGTTAGTAGTTAAAAAATATTATTGCCTAGGATGAAGTTTATAACCAAAGATGATTGTCTGAAGATCAAACATTTGATAAAAATCCTAAAACCTAGCTAATTCTAGTCCCCAACCTTGTTGGAAAGCTAAATATGTTTGGAAAATACAAAAATAAGAGCTTTATTGAAAATTTAAGAGCTTTATGATCAAAGGTGATTCTGGTAACCTCCATGGGGGCAGTGGACACCTGGCTGGCAGTAAAGCAAGGACTAGAGTGAGACCAAAGGTATCTCTATCAAGATTATTGATGCTCAGCTAGTAGTAGATCAATGCCCAAACCTTCCCTTTTCACAAATCATGATTCATAATGAATATCTAAATATGTTAAAAGTCAATATTAATGATTAAGGTCATGAAATCTAGAAGTTGTTCTCTAAATTTCATGGCAATCATAGATGAATCAAAGTACACACAAAAATGATTGAGTTTTAATGTTTGATCCTAATTCTACATCTGTAAGACTTGTTTTAATCATTAATTAATCTTAATAATGGTACTTGATCATGTGTAATGATTTGTTTGGTTATTAGTTTGAACCAAGAGTATATGAATTCTAACATATTGATATGTTTCTCCTAGAAGTCACCACTTTTTCATGTCAACATAACCCCATTTCTGAAAAATGAGGACCCTTGTTCAAATTCTTCAAATTTTTGCTATAAATTAAACATCCCATGTAATCAGAGGGAATTATTTGAATATCATGGTTCTCATTTGAATTAATTAACAAGTTTACACATAATCTTTCTTTGACTCTATCTAATGTTTCTAACATTTGATTATTTTGTTTCCTTGTTACAGGTTTAATGGAGTTCCATTTGAATGAATAATGTTCAATGTTTTATGCTTTAATGCTAATTTGACCTTTTTATTAAACTTTGGTCTTTATTTGATTGATTAAATCCATGTTTGAATGGTGTTAAAAAATTTAATCTAAGTTTTGTTTTGAAAGGGATTTAAATTTACATGGGGACATTTTATTATATCTTAGACTTAGTTTCAATTTTATCCTAAGTTTTAATCATGTTTATTAACACGTCTAAAACCTTAGTATAAAATTTATCTTAAGTTTTTATGTATCTCAACCCTTTTTTAATTTTTAATTGCTCATAGGAACAAATTAAATGTGGTGTCACCAAGTGGCAAAATCTTAGGATCTTGAAGTGATGATCAATGGTATGCAGATGATGGCCTGAGTCAAAATGTCAAAGTTACCCTAGAACAAAGATTGATGGTACATGTTAATAGTGTAATGTATATCTAAAGGTAAACATTGTATCAAGGTGTCAAAGGATTATACAACCAAATGTAAGAATGATAAGTTTCAAGATCTCAGATACAAATCAAATATCTAATGGCAAGCAAAGGTTAACAATTCAAGGATACTGAGAAGGAACGTGAGAGTGACAAGTGTCACAATCTCAATGAGTGATCAAGTAGATCAATGTCTTGTTCTTGATCTTGTGAATAAATAATAGGATCAATAGTCTATGTTTTATTATGCATTCAGTAGATTGATAGAGCATGTTTAATCTCATAGAAGGAAGATTAATGGCCCATATTTGATCGTACATTCAAGATCAATGGTGTGAGTGAAGTCAAAAATTTAAAAATCTCAAATCTAATGTGATGTTACCACATGGTGAAATAGATCTCAAGAGATGGGAACTATTTTTAAGGTACATAGATATCCTATGGAGCCACTAAGTGTCCCGATCTCAAGAGCTTAGATGGAATATCAATGGTTGATGATGAAGTCAAGGTTGGGATAAATTCTTAAGAGATCAACAATGTGAATTGGATTAAGCTTCATGAAGCATGAAATGATGACATGTGTCCAAAAAATGAATACTGTCATATTTTAAGTAAATGAGCAGTGTGACGTGGTAGTGCCACATAGGCAGAACATGTCATATTGGGAGATCTTATGGACCCAAGCATGTGGAAGGTATAAATTTGTAATCCAAATTCAATCTAAGTCACCAAAGCTCACATTTAAAACTTAATTTTTGCCATTAAAGCTTTGTGTGAACCTTCAAAATCCCTAAAATATATAGAAAACCCTAATTATCTTTGAATTTATTGTGTTGAGCCAAGAAGAGTTGGATTATTGTCTACAAATGGATAATTCAATTGGAATTATATAAATGGCATCCCATAAACATGTTTCAAATCAAGAGGTTAAACTATATCTATCCTTAGATGCAAAAGGGTGAGTGTTCAACGACATCAAGTTTGTAGCTTCTTTTTTGAATACAAGGGATAACAATTACTCCAGTTTATTTTGGACAATTGAAAACTAGCTAGTTATCACCAAGGAAAAATAAAATATCCTCCTAGTAAAGAGACTTTTTTATTACATTGTGGCCATCTAGATGACTAGACATTATTATGTAGCTACTGAACCAAAGGTACTTCATTGTATTGATGTTCATGGTCCCATTTTCAAAGTAGTTAAAAAACACAAGGGCATGTTACTTAATGAACATAATCTGAGTAAAAATTATTATGTATCCCCAATTGCATTTAAGTCTTAATATAAATTACCCAATCCTCAAATTAACCTAACCTCCATTGATTCATGGGCTAAGATGCACAAAATGATAGATACCCTAACTATGTGGTTGGAATTTGGTAATCAAGTTATTGTGGACCCTGCTAAGAATATCCCTATGATTCAATTTAGACCTAGAGTTAGGATGGTGATGACCATGCTAAACAAGTTTTATAGGTTTGAAACTACAACATATGTAGAACCAATGTGGGTCCCCATGGTATATTTCATTATTGAAAAGGTAATATTTCCTCCATTAGGTGAGATAATTAGTATCTCCCTAAGTAGACATATATATGCAATTAACAATAAGAATATTGAGTTTTACATGATATCCTATGTGCAACCACAAAGATTCACAATCAAAGAGAATGGTCTCCAAATGGTACTCAGATTGTTTCCTTGTACTACTCCAAATTGCACATCTATAAGTATAGAGACCACATCCAATTAGTTTATGATTGTGTCTACCCTACATTGAGTGAGGCTATATATAGTATTCCTATGATTATAGGGATCCTTTTAATTCAAAATTATATTGAAGTAATAGGGGACATATGGTTGTATCCAAATTAAACCATCATAAGGATTGAGGGAACCCAAAGTGCTACTCTCAAATTACCAATTCATGTACTCGATAAATTAAAAAAATAAGAGATAGCCTATCAGTTATTTAATGGGATTGATGGAATTTATAAAACCAAAAGGAAAGGTCTCTTGCATAGTTTCCCCATGATAATTGGTAAGACTATCTTCAAGCAGTGGGACCATATTGAGGCTATATCAAAGCATTGGTTGTATTTCAACCTATAGATGGATGATCTTAGACAATGGGATCCTTATAGAAGGGTAAAAGAATAATTAAAACTCAAAGGTATCTTGAATGTACCATATGAATATGATCTTGGTGTATTTTATCTTATATACACCAAAGCATCCTCATATTTTGAAGTAACTAGGAGATTAAAAGAGCACAACATAAGGCCTAATTCTAGACTAAATAAAGATGAGATGGAAGATAGGTAGAAATTAGGACCTAGGAAATATCATTTGATTCATGTTGGTTCTTATAAGCTTCCCATAATAGAGACACTCACAAAGAATAGGCATGAAGAGAGAAGGCCAAATAAAATTGCTTTTAGTTCATCAATCCCTGAATCTTTAAAAGCATCAGAGCATGATCTACCCCAACAGGAGGTACATATGATAGCTATAGATCGTAATGAGTCTATTGAGGATGCATTGAATATGCTATTCATGGCTTATGAGATATATTCAAATATAAAAGAAGAAAAGGAAACCAAGAAGGATAAGGGAAATTCATTAGACTTGATGGTTATTGACACTCCTAAAATGAAAGTTGAGACCTCCATTATCTTAAAATCTAAGGAACCCAAAGTGGATATTTCACCACCTTTGAGTGAAGTCAACTTTTTTATAGAAGAAAACATATTATATGGTCCACCTATTCCTGAGTGGTTCATTTATGAACCAAGGTTATAAAATCTTCCCACTATTAATCATCCATGGGCTATGGTGAAGGATAATAACATCCCAATACAATAAGTATTAAAGCCATGGATCATTGATAAATAAGAATAGGAGGCAATGAGATTGGCTACTCCAAGTTAGTTAGCCCAATCACAAGTAAAAATATTAGTTCTACATGTGACCCAATCTTCAGTTGGGATCAGGTTTGATTCAGGTATTACTGGTTTACAAAGGGTGATTGAGAAAACTATCATGCAAGGTGGTGAAGATATTACATATCAAAAGGTGGATCCCTTGACTAATTAGACCTAGGAGAAGGGATAGAGACCTTGTGAGGATATAATTTTTTAGGAGGATGTACTAGAGCTGGCTCAAGTACAATCAAAATAGTTATAAGCTACTATCAAAGGCCTAAAGAAGCAAAAGAAGAACTTAGAGGATAAATATATCTTATAAGTATCGGGGGATATGGTCAATAAGTTTGAAGAAATCATTTATGACACATTTATTTTTTTGAAAGCTATAAGTTCCAAGCAAGACATGGTGAATAAGCATCATTCCATGGCTATGTAACAGATCAATCAATGACAAGATTTAAGCAATAAGTTAAAGGAATTAATAAATGTATTGATGGATGGTCAAATTTTTGAGTTTAAAATAAATAGCATGGCACATTTAAACATGGCTATGATTATCTTATCAGAGAAGATAAAAGATATGAACAAATGGACCAAGGGCATGGAATATATTTTTAAAGACTTCAAGTAGTTCGAGATTAAAATGGTGCATATATTGGCAGGCTTGATTAAAGAACCAAATACCCTTAGTCCTATGGGTTTGATAATAGATGATGAATTAAAACACAAGGATACCCAATTCATGTAAGAGGTGAAGAACAAAATCCAAGGCACTACAGGGGTAGACAATAAAAGAATCTTAGATATGATCCTATCTATAGAGGAGAAAATTGGTGATGATAGGAGTATTATAGAGGCTTTATATAGAGATGACAAAGACTTCAAAGGCCTAGGAGATCAAGAAGAAGATATTTTCATGGAGCCCATCATCAAGTTCAAGTTGATTAATGAACAACATGATAAGGTAATGAAGTTCCTGGAGTAAAGAAAAAATGTTACAAAAAGAGGAGCTTCTCAAAGCCAAATATGTTGACTTAATATATTATACTTGTAACAAAACATGTATATCATTTGAAAAGAAAATATTCTATTTTGTAAAAGCATGTGCATCTTGTAAAGTGTGTTGCTTATAGGTCAGTCCATTTTGTAAAGTATCTAATTCTAGAATGTTGTAGAAAGATAACTATCCTTCATACTTGTTCAATTATCATTTGATATGATTGACTGACATACCTCTAAGTCTTCTATAAAATGGGTATTGTCATTTGTAAAAGAGGATGGAGTTTTAGATTAAAAAAACTACTTTGTAAATTTAGAGCAAATTAATGCAAGCAAAGGAATTCAACAAGGATTGTCTCATATTTGTTTGTGTATTTTGTTATCATTATATTTCTTTAAACATATAGTTTGATGTTTAGATTTAAATTTCTTGTATGAATCTTAGATGTGCATGTGTGAATGCAGAGTTGTCAATTTGTGTTTATGCTAGGTTGATTGAAAGAATTTATATTCATTTCATTTCCATTGATTTTGCTGAAGATGTGCTAATATTATTTTCTTGTGGAAACAAATCCTTAAAGTGAATTTGAGTTCTTATTTGCATTGTTTCAAAATCCTTAGATATTTTCCTGGTATATGATAGGATCTATACTTTTGGATATTTCATGTCATATATTGGTTTGAGTGCATGACTTTGATGAAATTTAAGATTTGTCATAATGTCTGGACTAAATATCAGAGATACCTTTCTTCTCTGCCCTACCCTTCCTTTTGCTCAATTTTTAATAAAATCATTATAGTTTAACTTTCATTGTAAAAATACATGCTATATTAGACTTTAGACTTTAGGTTTTGATCATAATTCACTATAATTAGTTCAAATTACTATCATCTTTTACAAGCAAGATTTAAGACCATGGTTGCTCCCAAGAAATAGTTATATTATCATTTTGTGAAATAGTTAATTGTTTTGTTGCTATTCCACCAAAGATCTTCAGAAGATCACAACCAGCTACTCATGAAATATATTATTTGAATCTATAAATGAGAAGTGTTTTAAACACTCTATAAAACCTATGATATATTTTTAGGCATCAATAGATGACAAGGTTGGTAAATCAATGAATGTTTATGTCAATGAAACATAAAGATGAAATCATGCATAGTTTCACTTTTATATTGCTTTAAATTTTGAATGATTTTTATTTTAGTTCTTGGTTAATTATTAGTAATGTAATTTTATAGAAATAATTTTTAGAAATGTCCCATTAAATCTAGGGAACCACTAGGCAAAGAATAGAACCAATTTAAGGCATCACAAACCAAAATCTTAAGAAGCAACGTAAGCATCATTAAATGGTGCACCTCATAATTGACTATAGAATTAAATGTGTTGTAAAGGTGATCTTTTTTATATCCATGACCATTAATAAAAAAAATTATAAATATCAAGTCATCTAAAAGAGGCATGCCCAATATGTATTTTTAGATAGGATGTCTATGCTCTATATTGTTTTTATTGTGATCCTTACAAAATTCTTGTTCTAATGTTAAAATACATGTTTTCCTTTGTATGAACTCTATAACATGCCTCATAGTGTCTATCTTGGGTATAGGAATGGTGACATTCTCAATAATCAAATTAAAACATTGAAGCATATCCTTGATAGTCCAAGTAGTTGAAGTTATTAAGCCATGTGGAAGAATTTTTCTAGTAGTCAACCAATTATTAAAAAGTGTAAAGGATAAATGAAAACAAGTACATATTTGAATGGAAGATTTTTATTTTTTAAATATATATCGTCCATTTTGATACTATATCCTTGATAGATGGATTTTATTCTATATATTGCAAAATAATTTGATTTTTTTCATTGTTTATTATATATTTGTTGTGTATATTGATATTCAAAAATGTTTACTTGATGGCACCTAAATATTTGGAGACAACATGGGATACTTTTATAGTGTGGTACCACACTCACAAATTAACCTTTATAAATGGTTGGATCCTTTCCTATTTGAATACTTAACTCTATGTACTCTAACTACATAAATAGAAAGTTTTGAGGGATAAAGGAAGAATTTATCCTATATAAACTATTGCATAGTCAATTACATTTCAAAAGAGGGATACAAATATTCATGTGTAATAAAATAATAGAGGCTTAAATATGAATTATTAAATTTGGGAAGCATGAAAATCCTAGAAAATAATCTCTTTGCTTTATATGAGCAATTATAATGATATCAAATAAGAGAGAAGAGAAAAGAGAAAAGAGGGAAAATAATTTATTCCTTATCAATCCACAATCCAAGTAGAGAATAACTGAATGCAAAATCATAATTTATCTCTATCCATGTTGTATTTTTCTTCTAATTTTTCAAGACTTAAGAAATATTTTATAGCTGTCCCTGTTCATATATTTTTGTGCACTTAGCTTGCCCTCTTGGTTGAATTTTATCCACTTTTTAAAAGAAGAGAAACCTTTTTAAATTCATGATAGGTTGTCTTTAATTACTCTCATTACTTGTTTTTAAATTTTTAATCTCATATCCTCTTTTAAATTATTATCCTTGCTTTTAATTTTAATCTAATGGTTCACGAGGACTCTAAATTATGACATCAACAAGATTTATTATAAAATCTCACACCATTAGATATCAATAGGAACATGATCAGAGATAATTTTGGGATTTTAAATCATACATGGTCTCTATTATGTAAAAAATTGGGTTATCCCATTATTTAAATTTTATAATTTAGATTGGAGTCCATTCAAAAATAAGTAATCCCAGGCATAAATTTTCTTCACAAGAAGAACAAATACTGGATAAAAGATGAGCCTAGGTGTGAAAATTTTAACAAATTTCATGACTATCAAGGGAAGCTTTCATGCCAAGTGTTGATCTCAAAATTTAAACATTCATCTATTGGGCACATGAGTCACAATAATATATGCTATGTTTGGCTCATTCTCCTCATCAATTCTTCTTTGGCTCTAGAAATTGAAATTCATGGTATAGGGGTGGCAACCCGTAATAGGTTCAATGGGTAGTACCAATTTAGGGTCCTCTAATTTATTCTTAATTCAATATTTTTCTTTATTTTTTTTATTCTTCTTAATTTCTTTGAAAAATTCATAAATCGCACCCAGTCAATGTTTAGAATCTCTGTTGTAGCTCCCACTCATGATTTTCTTGAATTTTCACAGTCATGACCATCTAGGATTCATTATTTTCCTCATTTTTAATCTTCTTATGAAAGATGAGGACTATGATTTAACCTTATTGATTATATAGTTGGATATGATCTTTGAATATCTTGATCAAATGACTTGAGTTGATTCTGAGATGTAAAGTCAATAGTCCATTCAAAATGATCTCATGTTGTTAGATCTTAAGAAGATCAAATATTGGAGGTCCAAGTTTATTTTTATATTTATTATTTTATGCCTTTAAAGGTAAATGGACCTAGATTTTGTGCTTGATATAAAGGATGGAGGGTCATTGAATATTCAACCATGTTCAGTGGCCCCTTTCATTTTATCTCTTTTATAAATTTTAAAGCCTTTTAATAAATGAAAATCTAAAGTTTGGAAATCCAAATAATAGATCTAATTTCTAGAGGGGATGCTTATTGATCATTGTGAATCTAAGAATTTGACTCAAGAGAGGATGGTTAGTATGGTGTTAGTGCCAAAATGAAAACAAAATGAAAGAAACACACTAACTAGCATAACATCTCTAGGCCTAGACACTAGGGAGAGCTTAGTTAACAAAACCAAATGACAAACACAACTAAAAAGTAAGGGATAAAACACAAGAATTATTTAATCTTCCTTGGATGCTCCAAATACCTTTGTATTGGTGTCTTGCTTAGCTTGTGCTCATGAAGTCCTTGGAAATGGAAGCTTGTCTACCTCCATCTCTCCTTGGCACTTTTGGCTTGTGGCTTGGCTTGGCTTAAAATCAACATGGCATGGTAACACTAGTTTCATGAAGCTTTTAGAACCATTTGTGCATTATAAATTTGCATTATTCAGTCTTTGAAGATATTTGAGCATAATAATTTTGCACCAAAATAGCTTGGAAATGATGTTTATGGCCTCTCTATTTATAGATTTTTGAGATTGATCAGAATCAACCTAAACCATCCATCTTAGGATTGAGATGTGTGGCTAAGGATTAATCTAATTTTTTAATTAAAATTGATAAATAGGCTCATCAATATTTGGGATCGAGGAGCAATTAAGAGCCATGGAGGGATTTGATGAAAGGCGTTGATGAAGGCATGGGAGGCATAAATCTTGATATTTGTGGCATTTATGGCCTAGGGATGTCTTCCCAAGAAATCAGGTCACCTAATGATGTATATATTCAATATTAAATTTAAAAACAAATTATTCAACAAGTTTTCATGGAATTATTAATTATGCCTTGATTTGGGTTAATTATCTCTTAAGCATGTTTAAGCACTTTATGCACAAATTGATCAAAATGTCTTGTTATTGGTCCAAAATTTGACTGGATTAGAATTGAAAGGTGATTTTAGATGTGTTGGAACCATATACCCATTTAGAATGTTACCAATAGAAAATAATAAAGGCATGTGTCTTTTGTAAGATATTTGATAGAAAAGAGCAATCCATAATACCTACGCGTAAAATTGGCATTTTGACTTAGAATGATCTGATCAAAGTTAGCTAGCCCACAAATTACATTGCCCTATTTAATGATACCTTGGCCAAAATTGGCACTTGAATAAGTCAATTTCACATCATTTAGCGTGTTTTAGTGTTTTTAGGCCAAATTGTGCTTTTTAGGTAGAATTTGGTAAAAATCCTAGTTGGAGGTCATTGGTAGCTAGATTTAGGTGTATACAATCATGTAATATTGTATTTTCAAAATGACTTAGGATCACCTCGCATATTGTATCTCAAATTATTGGATTTATGATAGATCAACAACTAGAGTTTCAAACTTTATTCTTTGCCTTAAAATATTTTTTTTCAATATTTTTGTTTAACCCTAAATTTAGATGTGTATGGATAGGATTAAGAATATATAAATTATTCAAGAAAAAGGGTGATAAATTAATATATATTAGGAAAATTAATTACAAAATTAGATAAATGAATATTTTGATTTATAATATTGAGATATGTTAAATATGGAAAGTACCAAAGTCACGAGATGTTAAATTCATTGTAATACCAATGAGAAATGATGCTTAGTTGGCTTTATTGTGTGTAATCAAATTTAGACTAGGAACATGTGTAAAGCATGAAAGATAAGTATTTTGGATCAGTTATCAAATTATGTAAATTTTACTTCTATAATTGTGGACACTATTATCAGATCTTGGCACTACCATCGACATAAGTGTTTGATGATAAATAGGTGTTTAGTATGAAATAATGACTAGATCTCGATGGGACCAAATTCATTGTTTTGATATTTTTGTCACCTTTCTATTGATATATTTAGATTTAGGATATAGGATATCACTCTTTCTTAATTAATCAAACCCTATATCTTCACCCTTAGAATAAGTTTGTCAATGGGTTAGTGGGCTCATAGTGTCAAGCTAACCTCAATGATCCCTCTATCACTAAGCACTGCCTATATAGTCAATACTCCAAGGAGGGCCTCAAAATTTTGTAGTTCTCCCCTATGTGTTGGATTTTGTGTGCACAATGTAATGTACTATATGACTGTGCATATAATGATATAACTTGATAAATATCACTCATGAGATACTCTTTAAATGCTTTAGACCTTTTGTATGACTGCTCCTATGACTGATAAAGAAATAAAGATGAATATGGAATAATAACATAGTTTTTAAATTGATTTAATGAGACTTGGTAGATGTGTGCTTAGTATTTGATAGATGGTTAATAAGTAGGCTTTTACTTGTATTTATACCACACCTTTTGAAAATATCTCATGGTAGGGTTAATTAAGACAAATAGATTGACCCATAAGTTTAGAAACATTTAAAAATTTGGATGACTTTTGGAAAATAGACACTAGATAAGGATATGGACACTAATATTGATGGTGTTGTGACCAACATGACCCATTTTCATATTGGTAAATGAAGAACCTATTTTAACTTAAAATTTCCATGTTCAAGTCTTATTGTGGAATGAATCAATCCAAGTTTGTACTAAAATTCATTGATTTAATGTTGAGTTTTCTATTCAAAATGAAGTCTTAATTTGATTTTGAATTGATTGGGTATCCCCACAATTACACTAATAGTTTGATTGATGCTTGATTCTAATGGTTTAAATGAACATGCATTTTGAACTCATTCTATACATCTATATGGATTTTAGTATTATGACATTCATCACATTCATATTATCATTTTATGGACTAACTGAGTTAATTAGTTTTTGTTTCCCCAAAGGTTGTCTATTTCTTGCAAGAGTGTTCTGACCCCATAGGGCCACCTTGCCAAAACTTACTTGGTACAGCTTATAAGGATACCCCTATATTATGAGTAACTTTTCATAATTACTCATTTTGTTGAAATTTTAATTAATTATCCCATTGTTGCATGTCTCTCTTCTAATTATAACCACTATCAAATTTATGAGTGACAATGAATTCAAATTCCAATGGCCAAGACCTTGAGTTTAAATTCTAATGGTCAAGCCTCGAGCTCCAGGATCATTCCATGTTTCAACACCCAACTTCCCCATGAAAGATATTTGAAATTACTAAAATATTTTATTTAGTGAGTCCTTAAATTCATGGGATTGAGGTATGTGTCTTCATCCTAATTCTCTATGGCTTATGAGGTAAAAATTTATAATTCTAATTTCCCTAATCACTTGAACAACTAAGATTATGCCACATGTCTTCATCCCTATTACTCACTTCTAATGACTTAAAATAGTTAATTTAAAGACTCTATGAGGCCCTAAAATCTGAAATCATTCCATGTCTCTCTATCTCATTCCTTTGAATCAAAACAAGAGTAGGCCCAAGTACTAAAGATTGAATACCCTCTAAATAAGTGAGATCATAACACATGACATGATCTTACTCATCTTTCACCTAAAACTGGAGGCCTAAGTCCCAAGGTTCCCAAATCATCTAGATAATAAAGATCATGCCACATGAAATGATCATGTTCATCCATACAAAATAGGAGCATGCACATAATCCAAAGGCTATCAAACATTTAGACAAATAAGGGCCATCAATGTGGTAGCATCGTGTTCACCCAGAGCCCACAAACAGAGATACACATTTTAAGGTAGGTGACCCTCTAGATAAATGAGACCATGTCATATGAAATGATCTAATTCACACATAGGTTGTTAAGTAGTCCAATAGATATTCCCATGGTTAAATATCAAGTACCCCCTTGGACAAGTAAGAGCCATTCAGATGGTAGCATCCTAGCCATCTAGAGTATACAAACTTAGTAAAAGATAATGTGAAACCTGTGACCCCCTGGATAAGCTATATTGAGACACATATTGACACCTTATTCATTTATAAAAAATAATTAAGTGGCCAAAGTCTTGAGTCCTCAATCACCTAAATAAATGAGATCATGCCACATGGTACGATCATGCTTATCTATGACTAAAATAAGCATGCTAAAGTCACTAAGTTTCCCAAGCACCTAGATAAATGAGGGCCATCCACATGGAATTATCCCACTAACTCTTATCTTGTAGACATATAAAAATATCATATGAAGCTTACAAGCCCTTAGATCAACAAGATTAGGCCATGTGTCTATATTTTACTAAATCATGGTTGAAAGGCCAAAGACAAAAAGATAAAGGCCCAGACGCATGAGAAATGGGCATGTGGAAATTCCTATGACTCAACAAAGTGACTAAAGGTACAAAACTACCAACATGGTGCCATGTGTTTTTATTTCTAAAAAGTAAATTAAAGACATAGATATGGGTCTACAAGTCCTAGTTGAGCATCAAGTGGATAAGTGTCACAATTCCAAAGAGCTCAAATGGGACACATTTTTTGACTTCAGTGCATAAGTAAAAGATAATAAGGTGGAACCTAAAGCATTATGGACAAAAACTTGTCATTTTTTAAAATATTTTACTATCAAATATATTGACTAAGCATTGTGTGGCTAGTCCCTCAGCCATTCATAATTCCATATAGGAATTAAAAGGTGTTTGTTCCCCACCTTAGCTATGCATATTAGCTCTAACAAATATTCTACTTCATGAGACTAGTGTCAACTTACATAGGTTTGATGTCATCAACTAATCATTGGTAGATCCTACTAGAACTATTAGAATTTAGTCTAGATCAGACCTTTCCTCAAGGCTCCTTAATGGGCCATGAAATTTTGTTCTATATTATTTGTTATAGAATAAAGAATATTCAGACATAATTATGTTTTATCATTTTAGGCCGTGATGGCCAAGAGTGGAATCTCGTTCCTCTTGGAGGAAAGACCTACACTCTTTTTTATATACACTACTTCCTAATATAATTAAAGGGCTCAATTTTATTTTCAAATAAATGCTATCAAAATAATTGTAGACACCGCAAACGTGTCTGCACCTTGGTTCTCCCCCTTGGTCCTTTCTCCCTCCTAGTCTTCCTTGGTCCCTAACCCACCTAGGTCTTATTAATTAAAAATTAACATCTTTTAATTAATTGAGGCCCCCTTTTCCACCCTACCCTTGCCTCCTTGGATCCTCCCTTGAATCCCTCCACCTTCCCCTTAGCATTTATTGTCCAAAATCCCCCCATTATATTCCTCCCGCGTCCATTTTAGCATGCTCATAACCGTTCTTCCCACAATCCCCCACCCGGCGGCGTGCAAGAATGGGCAGAGGCTATTTTTAGCCTCTGTCTCCATTCTGACTCTGCCGACGTCGGCGACCCTGCGGCCGACGTCGGCGAGACTGCCGGCGTCGGCAGCCTTCAAGACCCCGTTCTGTATCCGTTGCAACCCCTGGACTCCTGAGCTCGCAAACAGAACTCTCCTGGCGTTTGGCATTCGTCTGGTCTTCGTTTTGAACCTCGTGCAACAACAGCAGCAGGTGCAAAGGCCCTTCATCTGAATTCTCTTCTTGCAGAATCCCCTCTGGCTTCAATAACAGCTCCTTCAACTCTTCATTCAGCAGGGAGGGAGGTAAGCAAATCTGTTAATTGATTCTTTGTTTTAAGCTTTCAGTTATCTATTGTTATCTGCTTCCCTTCTACCCTTCCCCCTTGAGAGGCTGCAAGGCCTTCTCAGGCCCTGTCCTCTGCCCATCCTCCTCTCCCATTGTCCCACTCTTCATCCCAGTTCCAGACAACTCCCCATTCCCCTTTTGTCCACAAAAGAACTTGTATAGGGCAAGATCATTCCATAGTCCATTCTGACCCGTCCCCAGACTCTGTCTCGACATCCTCAGCATCCCGGACCTGTCCACAGTCCAGAACACATCCCAGACCCGACCACAGGCCATTACCCCGACCGACGCCGGTCACTTCCCATACCGACGTCGGCAGAATAACCGATGACGGCAGACCTCCTAACCGACGGCGGCAGAACTTCTGACATCGGCGACTGTCATCAACCCGACTGCTTATTTCAGGTAACCATTTGGTTTTTTCTTTCATTTCTAAGCTATTCATCATTTCTGTATTCTGGCATCTTATACTTTCTCAGTCTTTTATCTATTTTTCATCTGTGGGTTGACCTCCCTTTGAGGAAGTTTTTACACTTCCGGGAACAAGCTTTCGCTTGGCAACCCACCGTCTATCCATCTAACATCCCCTTGTCCAAGTTTTCTTTTCTTTTGCAGGTGTCATTCCTCCACAGCCAAAGAGGGGTGCTCACAAGCGTCTGGATCACGGTGCGCAGTCGACATCCAGGTATTCCTAACCTCGTCCATTTTCTCTAGTTTCTTTATTCAATATTTCGAATGTAGAAAGCGAATTAGCCCAAGAAACATTCTGGCACGCCCCCTTCTTCACCACCCGTTTTCGAAATCAATGCTGTCCGAATAACCACTAGGTCGCAGAAGGACAAGGCAAAAGAAAAAGCTGCCATTCCTTGGACCTATCCCTTCGTCAAACCACCTCTTACGCCCAAGCCCAAAATTTCTATCCTTGGCGCATCTCAGCCTTCTTCATCTTCATCTTCTGGGCCGATTCAAGACTCCATGCTGAAGCAGCTTCATCAGACACCGGTGAAGATGTCCCTCTATGACCTTATCCAAACCTCGCCTCAACACCATCAAGCCCTCATCCAAGCCTTGCAAGCAGCAGAGGTCCAACCCGAAGACCCCCAGCCACTTGCTGCCCTTGTCCATTCTTTATCTCCTATCAACTCCATCACATTTAGCGATTCTGAGATTCCCACATCCAACACGGAAGATCAGGACGCCGCCCTCTTCATCACTGCCTATGTCGATCGGACACGCATCAAACGTGTTATGATCGACGGCGGCGCCAGCATCAACATCATTTCTACCCATGCCTTCGACCAGCTATCTCTTCCCAAGAATTGCGTCTCCAAAACTGACGCTATCTTACATTCTTTCAATGACACCACCGCCACGACCATTGGCACAGTCGTCCTCCACATTCGCGTCGGTCCACGCATAGTCCCGGAGCTCTTCTACATCATCGAAGGAGAGTTTCAATACAACATCCTGCTGGGCCGACCATGGATCCGTGCCATGGCCTGTATTCCTTCCACCCTGCATCGTTGTGTGAAGTTTGAACATGACGGGCAAGTCCATACCATTCCCGCTGACCCCTCACCTTTCAAGACTTGCAACATGACTTATCGTCCCAACGATGTCCTCATTCCCATCAAACCTTCAACTCTGGCATCGCCTCCATCTGCGGAAGCTTCGACCAGTTCGCAATCGGCGGTCGCCCTCACCTCTCCTCTTCAAGCGCCAACCAAAGACCCCATGGAAGACATCTTCCAACGATTATCACTTGGGGAATATCGCTTGCTGACCCTTGACATGCTCCAAACTCCGCAAGAGTATGGACGCCTTCACCTTAGTCCCAATTACGACCATTGGATCGGGATGGTCGTACCTTATGGTCCTCCTCACTTCCAAACCAACTTTGTCTATGGGGGGCTCAATCAAGCTCCTACCAACGACAATTCCCTTTCGTCACCCCGACCCTTCACCTCAGACTTCTCGTTTCTTGGCAACCCCGCCTTTGCACACACTTACCTTTACAGGTGTGCATGGAAGGGTTTTGGTTTCGGACGTTATGAGCAGGGCTCCCATCAGCCTATCGAGACGCTCAATGATGACGATGCCAAGAAATGATATGGCCTGGGATATCATGACCCCACTCAGGCTCCTTTCGACCTTTGTCCCGAGTCAACCGTGAACCAATCTCCTCCAAACTCGCCCATTTCTCCTTCGTCACCTACGGAGTCGGTGGTCTCCATCCCTCCTAGTTTTTTTTTTTCCATAAACACCATCCGCCTGGAACCCCTGACTTATCAGCTCAATGGGGTGCCCAGGTCTCTCCCTCTCATTTTTCCTAGCATGGTAGAAGATGAGTCAGCAACCATTCACACTGTCCACTGCGTTGACGATGACGCCATCCTTTCCTATATGGGTGCCGATGACTCTTTCATCCAGCATTCCCTCCCTTCTGAGACCCAGGTTATGTTAAATGAATCCACCATTGACATCAACCTCCCTTCTTCTTCTGATGTTCCTCACGTCTTAAAGATTGGCCAATCTCTAGACGCTCAGGAGCAGCTTGACTATGCCCAATTCCTTTCCAACCATAGCAAGGCCTTCGCCTGGACTTACAGCGACATGCCTGGCATCGACCCCACCATCACTACCCACAACATTGTCACCAAACCAGAGGCTAAGCCTGTTAGGCAAAAGCTTCGAAAGATGCATCCTCGCGTTGCGCTCCTCGTCAAAGAAGAGCTTCAGCGCCTTCTCTCTGCCTCCTTCATCCGACCCATCGATTATCTGCAGTGGGTCTCTAACATCGTCCCAGTTACTAAAGCAACTGGGGGGATTCGGATCTGCACGGACTATCGCGACCTTAACCTAGCCTGTCCCAAAGACGATTTTCCTCTTCCTAACATTGACCAACTTGTTGATCTCACGGCCGGCCATGAGATGCTCTCTCTCATGGACGGATTTTCAGGATACAATCAAATCCTGATCGCACCAGAAGATCAGCACAAGACTACCTTTATCACCCCATGGGGGACTTTCTGCTATCGGGTCATGCCTTTCGGCTTGAAAAACGCTGGTGCCACATATCAGCGCGCCATGACCTACATTTTCCACGATCTCCTCCACAAAATCATGGAGGACTATGTGGATGACCTTCTCGGCAAGTCCAAGCTTCGCCGCGACCACTTGACCATTCTCGCAATCATCTTCTCTCGTCTTCTTCAATACAACGTCCGCCTTAACCCCAAGAAGTGTGTCTTTGGGGTCCTCTCAGGCAAGCTTCTCGGCTTCATCGTTTCCTTTCGTGGTATCGAGATAGATCCCGCTAAAATTCGCGCTATCCTCGAAATGCCACCCCCGACCAATCTCAAGCAGCTTCGCAGTCTCCAAGGGAAGCTCCAGTCCATTCGTCGTTTCATCTCGCAGCTTTCAGACCGCTGCCAACCTTTTCATCATCTCCTTAAGAAGGACGTCTCCTTTAAGTGGGATGAGGACTGTCAAGAGGCCTTTGATGCCCTCAAAAGCTATCTGATCTCTCCACCAGTCCTCATTCCACCTAAAGACGACCAACCCTTCTACCTTTATATCTCTGCCACCAACCATTCGTTAGGTGCCATGATCGCGCACCGGGACGAGCATCATCGTGAGCAGGCGGTTTACTACATCAGCCGAACACTGGTCGGCTATGAAACTCGGTATACTCATACTGAGAAACTATGTTTGGCATTAGTCTTTTCCGCCACCAAGCTCCGTCACTATCTTCTCAACCACAAGACATTTGTCATCACTCACACCGACCCGCTCAAATACATGCACTCCAAGCCATATCAAAATCAACGTATGGCTCGGTGGCTTATGCTGCTTGCTGAGTTTGACCTCGAATTCATCCAGCAGAAATCTATCAAGGGGCAAACCATCGCTGATCAACTGGC
This sequence comes from Torreya grandis, assembly GCA_037957365.1. Lineage (NCBI taxonomy): Eukaryota > Viridiplantae > Streptophyta > Pinopsida > Cupressales > Taxaceae > Torreya > Torreya grandis. The sequence continues at coordinate 202,664 of JARHVA010005346.1, forward strand.
GGATGCCCCTCTTCCCGACAATCAACCTTCACAATTTGAGTTCCCTGACGAGTCTATCGCCACACTTTCCACCGATGACACCGTCTATCAAATGACCATGTTCTTTGATGGCTCCAAATGTCAACTCGGCGGGGGTGCGGGGGTCATCCTTATCCCACTCGAAGGGGAACCCATGCCTCTATCTTTTAAGCTTGACTTTGATTGTACCAATAATATGGCCGAATACGAGGCCTTAGTTTTGGGACTTCAAACTGCCCTTTCCCTCCACATCAAGTCTATCAACATCTTCGGCGACTCGCAGCTCATCGTTAATCAAGTCAACGGTTCATACCTCTATAAAAACGAAATTTTACAAAGGTATAAAAATCGTGCTGACACTCTTTTGGCATCTTTCGACCATTACCTCTTGCAGACTGTTCCACGCTCTACGAACAAGTTTGCCGACACCATGGCTTCTCTTGCTTCGCATATCCCGTCCTCATCATCGTCATCTCGACTCTTCGTCACAGTGCATCGCGTACCTTTGCCTTCATACATCTCTCCTCACATCGACCATATCAACACTATCAATTCTAGCCCACAAGATGACTGGTATAAGCAACTTGTGGACTACTTATCTCTTTCTATCACTCCTCCCAACCTCTCTAGCAATGCGCGGTGAGCTTTCATCAAGCGCACAGCTCGCTATACCATGCTAGGGGGTCTTCTCTATAAGCGAGGCTTTGACGGCCTCCTCCTTCGCTGTCTAACCTCTGCTGAAGCCTCTCATGCCATAAAACAAGTCCACGACGGGATTTGTGGCGGACACTTCAGTGGAAACTTGGTTGCCAAGCGCCTCCTTCGCCTGGGTTATTATTGGCCCACCCTTCACCAAGACTGTAGCGACTATGTCCGGTGTTGCATCAAGTGTCAGCAACACTCTAACCTGCTTCATCTCCCCAGCCACGCTTTGCAAGTCGCTCAGGATTTTTGGCCTTTCTCTCAGTGGGGCTTGGATCTCATCGGTGAGATCAACCCTCACTCGTCTCTTCGTCATCAGTCCATCATCACTGCCACTGAGTATTTCACCAAGTGGGTGGAAGCTATTCCTCTAGTCTCCACAAAAGCCGACAAAATTGTCGATTTCATCAGCAGCCATATCATCTGTCGTTTCGGTGTCCCTCACAAAATCATCACCGACAATGGCAAATCCTTCAAAAACAAGACTGTCCAAAAACTATGCGACTCATTTGGCATCAAACTCAGCTTTTCTTCACCTTACTACCCACAAGCAAATGGGCAGGCTGAGGCTTCCAACAAAATTCTGACCAAAATTCTCATGAAGGTGGTCGACGATACAGGAAGGGATTGGCACATTCATATTCCCTTCGCTTTGTGGGCCTACCGCACTAGCATCCGAACCTCTACGGGTGCTACTCCTTTTTCTCTCGTGTACAGAACAGAGGCTGTCTTACCTCTCAAAGTACAGATCCCGTCTCTCCGCATCTCTCTGCATGACATTCTCTCAAACGACGACTTTCGTCAAGATCGCTTAGCTCAACTTGAGTTACTCGACGAGCGCCGCCTTGCTGCCCTCAATCATCTCCATGTCTACCAAAGTCGCATAAAGCGGGCCTACGACAAAAATCTGCGAGAACGAGATTTCAACATCGGAGACCTCGTCCTCAAAGAGAATCAACATGTGACCAATATGGAGCGAAGTAAACGAGGCAAATTCGCCCCCAATTGGCTTGGACCTTTTATCATCACGCACAAGTATGGATCAGGGACTTATCGTCTGTCCTCCCTCGACGGACGGCCAGAACCTGAGCCTCTTAATGCGTTGCATCTTCGACCATTCTTGTGTTAGTCGAGTACTTGTCCACTTGACACATAACTTGAGCTCGTCCCTTGAGCCATCCTCGTCCTCTGGCTCCTTATTCCTTTCGACCCTATTCCCCTTTAACAAGTCCTCTACAACCCTTTTAGGATGCAGTGATGCTTTGTCCTAATAAAAAGGGGCGTCCTTGAGCTTCTACAGTCTTGTCCGTGACTCTCATTCCTATCCATAAATCCAAATCAAGATGTCAAAACATATCCATGGTCACTAAATCAAGTCAAGTCAATCCAAAAAGACAGACTGATCCCTCGAAGGACATCTGTACTATCATTGCTGTATTACTAGACTGATCCCTTGAAGGACAGCTAGGCCAACTTATCAAACATTATAAAGCAAAGATATAGACCACTCCCTCGAAGGATGGCTATAATTAAATCTTGCTACCAACAGCAACCTATCTTAGACGCTTCCCACATCGATCAGCTTCGCAACATGACCACTAAATCAAAAGACATCTCTATGTAGGCTTCCCGCATCGATCAGCCTGCGCAAAAAAAAAAAAAAAAAAAAAAAAAAAAAACCGGGTCATGGACTTGGCTTGTAGTTGTCTCAGGGTCTCCTCTAAAAAGGGGCAAGGTTATTCCTGCTCTTAAACTGGGTTACCCTATCCTCCTCCCATCACCTGCTCAAGGGACTTCGAGCTCACTTTAATGTCAAAGTGATTCGCTTACCGTTCTGACACAACACTGGTCCACGACGTAATGCATGAACGGGGCTTTTTGTTCTAATAACCCCTATCTATACTTCCTGTTGGTCCTTGTCAATGAAAGAGCAATTTGCCTTCCATCTTTTCTCTACACTTTGGTCACATTTAACCCCATCAATTGGTGACTCAACTCAAACCAAGCCATTTTTCACCATTTTTCAGACATCATCCTCGTCTATTCCACATAGTTTCCACGGACACCAATACACATGGAAACTACCGACCAGACCCAATTTATGTTAAGCATAAACCAATACTTGCTGAAACATAAATAGACTTCCATTCATCTTTAGCATGCATCCATCACGACTATGGAAACTTGTTAAGGGATGAAAGACTCTCGACTCTTGTGACATTTGCAGCATCATCTTGACACTTGACCACATCCAATCATCGATCACTCTGTCTCCTAGTCCGAACTACATTGGTCTGAGGCCCTATGACCAGGGCTATGTAGGCAGCACTCAGATAACACATCTTCTGAGGTTAGCTCGACCACCCTGTTTGTTCGTCTCTTTGATGGACAAACCTTCTCTTTTGCGACCTTGACCTTGACCACGACCAGTCTATCGACAACTGTGACCACATCCAATCTCATCTTCGACCAATCTTTTCAATTAGTCTGAACTACATTGGTCTGAGGCCCTAAGACAAGGGCTATGTAGGCAGCACTCAGATACCACATCTTCTGAGGTTAGCTCGACCACCCCCGTTTGTTCATCTCTATGATGGACAAACCTTCTCTTCTTCGACTCTTATCACACCCAACTTCGTCACCTTTGACCAAGACCCTTTGACCAAGACCTTTGTCCACGACCACTCATTCGACTTTGACCAAGACCAATCAATCCCTCTGACCCTCCCTCCCTTTAAGGGAGAACTACATCGGCCTGAGGCCCTATCATCGGGGCTATGTAGGCAGCACTCAGTTGACATGGGGTCTTCTGGGGTTAGCTCGGCCGCATCCTTTCGTCCATCCATCCTCTTGACCAATGACCATTGGCGACCATCCCTATCTCCTTCTTCTTTGACCTTCTTCCAAGACAATGTTGCCTTGGTTGTTTTTGCGTGTATGCTATTCCACGGCTGGTTAGCAGAATTGTTCGCAGACTATTTTTGACCCTTCACAAGTGTAGGATCACGCGCCAGTTGATCCCTACTACTTGTGGCCTTTTTCGTGTTTCTGGGAGCACTTCCTGAGCCCTGGATACCTGGGACACGACGACCATTTGGAGCTTCAGCTTAGATTGAGTGACCCGATCAGCAGACGACTAAATGCTGGGGCCCGGTTACTTCAATTTTGGCACTCCTTGACCCTTGACCATGCGACAATTTGACCTGACCCTCTCGTGAAGTGGACTACACGCAATCATGACTATGGCAGCATTTTCACTCACTCTTTTCTATCCATTTCTTTGTCAAATCGACACTCGATCTTCGGTTCCCTTCTCTCGACTATCACTTTGAGGGGGGAACACCTCATCCTTTCTCTGGGGCAACCAACTCCTGTTTTTGTCTTGCAGTTCGTCTAGAACAACCAACAAGACAAAAAGGGGCAAATGTAGACACCGCAAATGTGTCTGCACCTTGGTTCTCCCCCTTGGTCCTTTCTCCCTCCTAGTCTTCCTTGGTCCCTAACCCACCTAGGTCTTATTAATTAAAAATTAACATCTTTTAATTAATTGAGGCCCCCTTTTCCACCCTACCCTTGCCTCCTTGGATCCTCCCTTGAATCCCTCCACCTTCCCCTTAGCATTTATTGTCCAAAATCCCCCCATTATATTCCTCCCGCGTCCATTTTAGCATGCTCATAACCGTTCTTCCCACAATCCCCCACCCGGCGGCGTGCAAGAATGGGCAGAGGCTATTTTTAGCCTCTGTCTCCATTCTGACTCTGCCGACGTCGGCGACCCTGCGGCCGACGTCGGCGAGACTGCCGGCGTCGGCAGCCTTCAAGACCCCGTTCTGTATCCGTTGCAACCCCTGGACTCCTGAGCTCGCAAACAGAACTCCCCTGGCGTTTGGCATTCGTCTGGTCTTCGTTTTGAACCTCATGCAACAACAGCAGCAGGTGCAAAGGCCCTTCATCTGAATTCTCTTCTTGCAGAATCCCTCTGGCTTCAATAACAGCTCCTTCAACTCTTCATTCAGCAGGGAGGGAGGTAAGCAAATCTGTTAATTGATTCTTTGTTTTAAGCTTTCAGTTATCTATTGTTATCTGCTTCCCTTCTACCCTTCCCCCTTGAGAGGCTGCAAGGCCTTCTCAGGCCCTGTCCTCTGCCCATCCTCCTCTCCCATTGTCCCACTCTTCATCCCAGTTCCAGACAACTCCCCATTCCCCTTTTGTCCACAAAAGACCCTGTATAGGGCAAGACCATTCCATAGTCCATTCTGACCCGTCCCCAGACTCTGTCTCGACATCCTCAGCATCCCGGACCTGTCCACAGTCCAGAACACATCTCAGACCCGACCACAGGCCATTACCCCGACCGACGCCGGTCACTTCCCATACCGACGTCGGTAGAATAACCGACGACGGCAGACCTCCTAACCGACGGCGGCAGAACTTCCGACATCGGCGACTGTCATCAACCCGACTGCTTATTTCAGGTAACCATTTGGTTTTTTCTTTCATTTCTAAGCTATTCATCATTTCTGTATTCTGGCATCTTATACTTTCTCAGTCTTTTATCTATTTTTCATCTGTGGGTTGACCTCCCTTTGAGGAAGTTTTTACACTTCCGAGAACAAGCTTTCGCTTGGCAACCCACCGTCTATCCATCTAACATCCCCTTGTCCAAGTTTTCTTTTCTTTTGCAGGTGTCATTCCTCCACAGCCAAAGAGGGGTGCTCACAAGCGTCTGGATCACGGTGCGCAGTCGACATCCAGGTATTCCTAACCTCGTCCATTTTCTCTAGTTTCTTTATTCAACATTTCGAATGTAGAAAGTGAATTAGCCCAAGAAACAATAATGTAAATTTGATTTTCTATGTAAATGTGTCTAGTTGCTTTGAAGTCTTTCCATTTTATTTTTCTTTATTGGATAAATACTAATTCTATATGACCATAGTTTTTCTTTTTATACAGATTTTATACATTATTTAGGATGTGCTTCTGCTATTTTAGTTAGGTTCTTTGATTCCTCTTAGTTTATTTGAAATCTGTAAAGATCTATGTGTAATTAACTACATATTTGTTCATAGTTAAACCATTAAAGTAGCCTTAGAATTAAGAATTTGTCCTTTCTCCTCAAAATCTTTCTCCTTGTTTGATATAATATTGAGCCATAGTGAAGCTTAACATACATTGGTGTAACTATAGCTAAGCACATTGTGGTCTTAAAAGCATTTGTATTTCCCTTTAATCAGAAGACTTTATTTCTACCTTAACGCTCCCCTCTTTTGATGTTTATTTATGAACAAGTGAACTTTCTCTTCATTTATAAATGGTTAAGTAAAGAAAAGTAGAGCTCTAGAATTAAATGTGTTATAATTGGTCTAGCTAGAAGTGTATAAGTTTTATAAGTTAGTGAGAAAATTGGTATTGGACCTCTACTAGTAGCACTACATCTCTTGGAGACTTATTCCAAGTAGGTCATATAATGGATCCATATACATATAACTCATCCCATAGATTACCTTAGCATTAATCTTAAAATGAGAAGATACAAGTCCCCTAATTTTTCCTCAAGATTGTTAAGTGTATCTATCCTTATAGGTGAAACTAGGCCTGAGATCTTGGATAAAACAATAGTTGAAACTAGAAGGAGGGCATTACTTATCATTGTATAACAATGCTTTAAACTACTATCCTACCTAAGAGTAACATAAAACCTAATTTTCACATCACTATATCTCGATTTAGTCTTGGATGACTAATAGTATCCCCATTGTAATTCCATAAGAGAAATAAAATTGCTAGAGGGATACCAAGACCTGTGGTTACACCTACAACTCATCTTAGTTTATCCATAATATAACTACACCTATAATTTCACCTATGGTGTGGTTAGTTAGGTCTAACATCGAAATTCATGGATTTATTCATGATTTACCTAGGAACTAAGAAAGGCACCTCCAAATATTCACACTAGGTGTGAGGAATACCATTGAGAAACATGTAACTTCATACAAAACTAATCCTAGGATCTGAAATGTCAAACATAAGGATTTTTCCTATAGGATTTCCCATTAAATCTACTAGACATGACATATGATTGGTTCCTAAACTTTATTGAAGGCTCTATCACAACTTGGGACCAATTTAGTAACTCATTCCTTATCTAGTTTAGGTAATTCATTGATATACATGTGTTATTCTAATAGTTCACTTGCATTAAAATGGAACCCAATGAGAACATTTTAAATTTCAATGCTAGTATCTAAAATATGTGTAGATGAATCATTATGTTTTATATAACAAATTCCTAGTCATCCCTTCAAATATATAAGAACACACTAGATCCTTAGACTACTATGTTCTTGCATAGAGAACCGTTAGTGGTATACTTACATCTAGCTTAGGATAAAGCCATCAAAGTGGGTAGACAATTGAATCCTTAATGTCTATTATAACTAGCCATCCCAAATATTCTACCAAGTGTACCTAATTTAAACCCCCTCTTTTCCACTATCTATAATATACCCATGTCACAACCTATGCCAATGGTAAACCAACTTCTTTTGAGACACACTACTCCTAATCAACCTATAGGTTTCCTTATACCAATCAATAATGAATCAACACATAATTATCATAGTCAAATGCTAGTCCCCACTATAAAAGACATCAAAAGTGTTCCCTAGGAGTCCATCAAGAATGAGATGGATGTTATACAATGCATGGTATAAAATATTATAAATGGCTTCTTGAGCCTTTATAGATAGGGTAATAACAATGGTAGTGAGAGTTCCAATAAGAATTTCACTTACTATAGGTACAATCATCCCTATCATTTTTTTAGAAACCAATTAGATCCCTCACTTAATAAGTTTCTTGAGATCAACATCTATGAGTTATCCTTGCTTAAGTAGTGTCATTGGAACAATATATCCCAACATAAATTAACTTGACTACATTGAATTATATATTGTGTTTGACATATTCTAATAAAAGATGGACATATATGAGGTAATCCAAAATCACCTAAAGGTTACCAATCAGACTGAGATCTCTAATTCACTAATATCCCTAAACACTACCATATTACTATAGATATTAGACTTCCCTAGCCATGAAAACAATAAGCCAGAAGATGCCACCAATGAGGTTTAGGATTTCTAATAATTTAAAAGGAGTAAATATGCCCGTAGAAACTAGACATAGTAGTATCCCCTTACCAGATCAACCCATCATAAAATTGGTTCCACTCATAATTAAATATCAAGTAATGACCCCCTAAAATCAAGAAATCTTAAGCCAACTAAAGATGCCCAACCTATCACTAACAATACTGGATACAACATAATGGATGACATGAAGAAGATCAAGGCAAATATAGCTTTGAATGAGATTTCCTAGATCAATGAGAAAAGAGATATCTTATTAAAGTCTTTCATAAATAAAGTAATGTATCCAAAACCTAAGCTTGCACACATTAATGTCCTAATACACAAGATTAAGTTTTAGGTCCCACCTTTCTTCTTTATAGTTGGCTATTTGGAAAGAATATTCATAACTGTCTAGTCGACTATGGATCCTCTATGAATATTATATGTATAGGATTTTATCAAAAACTAAGACTAACACATATTATGTTAAATAAAATAGTGGTATAGTTGGATAATCCTTAAGTTAAGGTAGTGGGTGATCTCTTTAATGCCCATAGGTAGCTAGAGTTTGAGCCTAGGGTCTAACAATTTATGGATATTCAAGCAGTAAATCCCAAATGATTACGAGATGTTGCTGACTAGATGTTGGTCTAAAATCTTGAATGGATACATGTATATGATATTATTCCATTTGTGGTTTCCTTAGAGATGTGTAACTAACCAAATCCATGTTGACAGAGAAACCATGATGATATACATGATCACCAAATACAACACAGTCAATGAAATAGTAAAATTAGTATCCTTTGACATATGTTTTTATACTTTATCCACAAAATTTAATAAAAAATAAGCTAACAAAACTCATAAATTACCAATTCTATGGTCCTTGTATTTTGATGGATCCCATTCTAAACAAGGTTATGGATCATGAATTATTCTAATTGATCCATTATAGACATGACACCTAGCTACCTATAAGATCCAATTACTTTACACCAAAAATATATTAGAATGTGAAGCCCTAATATTAGGACTATAGTTTGTGTTAAAACAAATGGTCAAAGGATTGAGAGTGCTTGGGGATTTTGAACTAGTAGTGAACCAAGTCAAGAGCAGGTTCCAATGTAAACTATCTTATTTAAGTAAGTACAAATTTAGGGTATGGGATTTGATATAAATGTTTAATGTTTTCAACATCATCCCCATTCATAGAGAATAAAATTAGGTGGTTGACTCATTAGAAACCACTACTGCATACACTACACCCCTAACAGATTTAGGACTATAAATTTTTTCAATAGAGATCAACATCCCTTAGTACTAGATAATGTGAAGAACTTTCATGTCTTTGAATACAACTACCATATTTTAGAAACACTTAAAAACTCAAGGGTATTTGAAACCCAAGTTATTGATGAGTCAGAAAGAGGTGACCCTAGAAACAAAGGATGTGGCTAGGATGACATTATTAACTTAAATAAAAATTGAGTTATAAAAGGGTTGATCTCCCTAGAAAGAGTGTTTAACCTTGACAAGACCACATATAGACTTTAGAGGCTAATGCACTTAAACCAAACATATGTAATGATTGATTTAGAATCATTAGACTATCCCTAAGTTCATATTGGTCTAAATTACACTCTTTTTGAAATTGAACAACTCAAAAAACTATTGCTAAAATACTGAGATTTTATTTCCTAGGCCTATGGATACCTTAAGTTATTTTACCCAAAGATAATAACCCACACTATCCTATTTAAGTAGAACCAAAATAAATTTAGATAGAGGCATAAATCCATGAACCCAATCTTAGAACCATTTATTCATAGATATTTCTACAAACTCCTCTTAGCTAGGATCATCTTCCCAGTTTGCCACTTTACTGGGTAGCTAAATTTGTGCTAGTCTATAAAATAAATGAGAAATCTGATTGTGTGTGGATTTCATAAATTTGAACCAAGATTATAAAAAATATAGCTATCCTTTAACTTCCTTAGATGAAGTAATATAAATTTTAAGTGGATCCCAAATGATGTCCTTCCTAGATAGATTCTCAAGATATAATCAATTTCTTGTAAACTCGAAAGACTAATCTAAGATAACATTTACAACCAAGTGGGGTACCTTCACATATAAATGAATGCCATTTGGATTTATTAATAAAGGATCCACCTTTAAATAAATATGGACTTTTCATTTGAATTCCTAATAGGGAAATGCATTTTAATGTACATGGATGACTTGACTTTTTTTTCAAAGTGTAGGTCTAATCATTTTCACCATCTTCAAAAGATATTTGAAAGGTGTATAAGGTATGGTATTTCACATAAACCAAATAAAAGTGTATTTAGTGTTACCAAAGATATGAATATTGATGACATAATAATGAGGGAAGGTGTTTCTATCAACCCTGAACATGCCAATGTGGTTTCTAATATATTTTTACCTAATAATAAAAATGAATTAAAGTCATTCTTTGGTAAGATCAAATTTATACAAAAATTCATATCTAGTTTTACTGACATTGTTAAACCTTTGAATGAGATGTTGAAACAATAAGAAAAGGTGGAATTAAATCCTATAACTAGGCAATCCTTATAATAAATCAAATAATACATAATGTAGTCATTATTATAAATCATCCCATACTATGCAAAGGAATTTTAAATCTATTCCTTCACATTAGAACACACCATAGCTACAATTTTCACTCAACAGTTGGTCAAAGATAAGCACCCAATCACTTTCATGAGCACAAAATCATGCCTATGAATTACTCAAGGTTATCAATTATTTAAATCACTGCATTTTTACATATAAAATGCACACCGTCATCCTAAACCCAGTTGTAAAGTTAATGTTGGGGCTGAATGATCTAGGCGAATGCAGAGGTAAATGGATGGCCAAGCTACAATAGTATAATATTGAGATAAAACTATTGAGGTATGTTCATGTTGTTGGTTTTGTGACATTAATGTTGTCATTTATTTAAGTTTCATTGATCTCCTAGAGATGTTCTTGTAAAGATGCATGATATGTGATCATGATGGCTTAAGCATGGTCTAGCAAGTCCTTGAGTTTTACATAAGGTTTTGGCACAATATTGTGGTATATGACAAGGAAACCAAGTGATAAAGTGACAAAAGATAATTTGAAGGTAAACTATTATCTATATATTGAGATCTAATTTGAAGGTAACTTGGTAATTTTTTTGAGATTGATTATAGGTCAAGATCAAGATATAAGGTAAGCATACTTTTGAGTACTAGTCTTAAGGAGAATTATCATATCATGAGCATGAGTATGAAGATGAAGATGGTGGTCAGGTAAGATGGATACACACATGTATGAGTGGATTTAAAATGATGACCAAGATTTCATATTAATTTGAAACACTTATGATTTTTTTAAGGTAAACATTCAAGGGTATGGTCTTAAACCTAAGCGTGCAACCAAACTAGTCCTAGACTATTCTTGACCTAATGAGGAGTCTTGAGGTGTTATAGAGAATTAAAATCTTTGGTAGATAATGTTAGAAGATGTTTTAAACTATGTAAACATGTGTATAAGTTATATAATATTTTAGAGGACGTTTATAGGTTAGTTTTTGGCTTAGTCTTTGTATGAAGAGACCTAGTGAGAAGGCATAGGCTTGGTAACATGATGAGGTGAAAAATATGAGGATTATGAGAATAAATATTGGTAGTGTTTTAGAATGGTATCAGGTTTTATGAAATTATAATTATGTGTTGAGAATAGTACTATAAGTTTCAAGGTGTGTTCAAGGTTTAATGCACAAAGATACATAGTATGGCCTACTGAGGGGTCAAATTCAATTCCCGAGGAGAGAGATCTCATAAGATAATTGTAATAGGTGTTATGTTTTGTGTCAAGTTATTTTTACCAAGTTTGAGGTCAAAATATAAAGGAAAAAACATGAAAATTGGTCTTGAGGTTTTCTTTGTGCACAAAATGAGGTATTGCAGACCTGAGAAGGACTTTCTTATGCTCATTGACATGTGTAAAATTTGTATGAAGATCCAAGAAATTCATGGTATTTTTTGAAGTTTCTTAACTTAAATTTACTAGCCTTTTTTTTGGTTTAAAGGCCTAAGCTTTATGAATGATTGTTAAGAATGTAAGACAGTCTAAACCCTCTCTAAAACCTTAATAGTGACAGGATATGGAATATCTTGTTGGAAAGTGATTAGAATGGTTTGGTTGACCTAGTATTATTATTTTAGGTTCTATTTAACTCTCCTAGGTACCTACATGTGGCATTGGTCTATTATAATAGTGAGTGGAAGCTACATGAAGCCCCTTATTTCTTGGATTTTTGATGTAGCAAGTAGGGTTGACTAGGTCAAAGCATGCAACTTTTTGGAGGATTATGTGTGATGATTTTAGTATGTTCCCATGTAATTTTATTATCAGGTTTTATACCTTAAATTTTCTAAACTAGTCATGGAATTTGACCTATCGCTAAATAGGCCTAATGAGGATGACAGTGAGAAAACCAAGTAGAAGTGAGAATGAGATTAGGGATGGGTTGAAGTGGATCAGGGATGGATAAAAATGCATGGGGTTATTTTTAAATAAATATATCATCTTTACCTCTTTAATATAATATTTTAGATGCTCATATAGTATCATAAGTTTTCTCTCAAAGTGACATGTCTAATATAGTGAGGTCTGTGTAGAGTGAAGAAATGAGATTGGTATGTACGACCAATATTGATATTTTAACATGTAATATATTTATTTAAATATGTTTTAAATATTTTTAATTATCATATAAACCCATTTTAATTTCATAAAATTATTCACATAAGTGTTTTAAGTCTTGATTTCCATGACCATGTTTTAGAGCTATAGGCAGTTTTTTGTGTGTGAGTGAGAATGATGTTCCTAAGTCATTATGATTAGATTTTAAGAATAAAATTCACATTAAGTTTTTATGTAGGAATCATAGTTAATTTTAATTAATTTTTATTTATTATAAATGCCTATGAAGGTGTTAAAATTTAAAGGTTCTTGATTGGGTTTTTGAAGCTTGTGTGCAATTATGAGTGAGCATATGGAAATGATAAGTTTGAGGTCTTTTCACTTATGTGGTAAAATATAATGGAATTTATTATGAATATAAGGTAATTTAGGTTATATAAATGTTATTTTTTTATTATTTTATGTGGCAAAGTTGAGTGTGTGCTTCAAATTTTCAAGATAGACTTTTTGGCAGTAAGAAGGCTTAATTGTGAGGAGACCTAATGGTGTGGTTCAAAGAGTGAAATAAGATAAATGGTGTTGGATAAATAAGTTTAGATTATCAATTTTATAATTTTAATATTTTATGAAGTGTGTCATTCATTTTTTGAGGCTCAATATGTTCCAAAGTGGTCAAGATGAAACATGTGCTTTGAGAAGGCCTAATTGCATTAGGTCTCTATTAGGTGTAATGGTGGTTTTAGTCTTTACGCATGGTGACCAAAATATGTAGTGGTTGTTTCACTTTTGAAACATTTTTTTGATATATTAAAATGATGATACAATTATGGAAAGGTTTATGTCTTACCAAGATTTGTAAGAGCAAGAGTCAAGTATAAAAAGAAGGTCTAATAGGCCTAATTTGACTAGTTAGAATATTGAGGGAATGAGAGAATGAAATAAAAGTTTTGAAACTAGGTATATGGAATTAATACCATAATATAGGTGTGATTATAATGTCATGAAGTTATAATATTGATTCTAAATGTGATGATCAAGGTCATAAGACCTAATTCTGCTAAGGAGACGGCTAGTTGAGTGAAGAGACCTAATAGGCTATTTGAGAGAGATATAAAAGTGTGAAGAGAAAAAAGAGGTAATAATCATAAGTTGGGTAAGAAAAATGTTCTAAAATTTGATCATATATTATAGGTAGATAAATTATTATTGAGTTACCTTGGGGGTTAGTGCCTCCTTGCAAGTTGGTGTTTGACTAGTGAGGGGTTGGTGCCTCAATAAATATTGATTCATTACTTATAAGAATATATTACAAGATTTGTTTTAGTGGTTTTAATCCCCCATGATTTTTTCCCACATATCTCTTGTATTCTTATGGTGTATGCTTTTGTAGATGCTTGTTTATGCATTGGTTAATACGTGTATGTGAATGAATGCTTCATGGATGATAAGTGAGATTGAATGAATGTTTTAAGGGAAGTGATTCACCCCCATCTCAATATATATACTTATAAAATTTGGTATCAGATCAGGTCCTTTGAAGGAGTCGTAATAGGCTAAAAGAGATCATAATCAAGTGAAGATGGATATTCAAGCATAAGGTAGTTTTTCTACAAGAAAGGATCTATTGTTTAATGGATATAACTATTATTTTTAGAGTGTTAGGATGAGAAAATATTTTATTTATAAAGATAATGATGTTTGGAAATCAATCTTAGATGGATATACTTTAACCCCTATTATTCCTACAAATACAACAAGTAAAAAGGCTAGTGACAATAATTCAAAAGAAATGAATGATATTATGTGTGGCCTATCAGAGGAATAACTTGTGAAGGTGATGCACTATATTTATACTAAATAAATGTGGGATAATTTTAAGACTATCCATGAGGGAGACTCCAATTTCAAGTTGGCTTAGTTGTAAACCCATACCATATAAGATAGTTTGAAATCCTAAGGATGAATGAAGATGAGACCATTATAGCCTACTTGTTGAGGGTTGATGAAGTGGTCAAAATCATAAGAGGCCTAGGTGAATAATTGAAATAATCTATTATTTTTTGAAAGGTTTTGAGATATCTAACTCCTAAGTTTGATTCTAAAGTATTTGTTATTGAAGAGATGCAAGATCTAGACAAGATAGAGATGGATGGACTTCATGGTAACCTAACTAATTATGAGATAAGGACAAGTGAAGGATGATCTACAAAGAAGTAAATTGCAATAAAGCTAGAAAATAATTCAAATGAGAATAATAAATAAGGAAAGAAATTTAAAGACAATGATGATTTTGATATTGATGATGATGAGCAGATAGCTATGTTTACAAGAAAATTAAAAACAAGTTTAGGTAAATACAAGGTTAAGCTACCCTCAAGTGCTTTAATTTATGAGAGATTAGAAAATTTTCTAAAATTTCCCTCATAATCATAAGGAAAAGGATGATGAAGAGCATTATTACGCTCATGATGATGATAAGAGGTCCTTTAGGTATGATAATAGCAAGAAAAACTTTAGAAAGTATGATGAAAAGAATAAGTTCTTCAAGAATAAAAGAATTTTTTACACCAAGGAAGACTGCAAATCATCTGATAAGAGTGAGAGAAGTGATTCTAAGAATGACCATGAAGATTATGGTCTTGATGTCAATGAATTTCTATTCATGGTTGATGAAGTAAGCTACTCAAATCAAGAAGATTCCATGTGGTTTGGAGGTTTTGTTGGTGATTCAGATGAAGAAGAAGATGAGGTAGACTTTGAGGCTAAGTTGATGAATACTCTAGAATAAATAAAGATGGTGAAGAAGAAGAATAAGATGATGAGCTATATTATCAAATATTATGAGAAAGAAAATCAATCTATTTGAAGATAGACTGAGTAACAACTCCAAGGAGCAAGAAGAAATAGTCAAACAAGTGGAGACTCAAATTAAGATTATGACTTCAAGCCTAAAGTCTAAAGAAGAAGGATGTGCAAGGTATGTAACTAAAGTGGATTCCTTGAGAGCTGAGTTGGATCAGGCATCAAGTAAGGTGAAGTCCTTTGTGAAGTTCTAAAGGATTACCAATGATCTAGACAACATTTTGAGTAGTCAAAACTTTGTTAATGACAAAATAGGACTTGGTTTCAATGGATACCAAAAGAAGAGTGCTAATGTGATCAAGGAGAATTAGAACTTAAAGGTAAATGGTCAATAAAGGAATGATAGTGCTAAAAGAATAAATACTAATCCTATTAGGTAGCCTAATACTATAAGGTATGATAATACTTTTAATGGTTATTGTTATTCATGTAACCAATTTGGTCATAGATCAAGCCATTATAGAAGGCCCTCCAAGAATGAATATGCTTGGAACTATGAAGAGAGTCATCAGTCAAGAGGTATGGGTCATGGTGTATTTCCATAAAAAATAATGGTGTGTTTCAATTGTCAAAATTTTGGTCATATTTTAAAGTTATATAAGCATGAATTCTCAAATAAAAGCAAGAAAGTTGAGGCTCCTAAAGCACAAGAAAGAAGAAAAGATAGTGAGTGGAAACCAAAGGTAGCTAAGGTGAATGATGACCTATCTAGAAGTCCAAGTAGACTATTTTCCATGGTGGAACATAGTTTAGATGGAAAGGAGTGCTAAGAATTATCCATATAAACTTAGATTGTGGATGAAAAAGTCAAGAAAAATAAACCAAGTCAGATTATTGTTCAAATAGAGATTGAAGAATTCAAGCCTAAGAGTATCATGAAGAAAATTAAATCTAATAAAGACATGGAGATCTAGGAATATCCTGAGTTTATGTTATTCTATTACCCAAGAGAGAAGAGGTGACTCCATTAGGCTTCATGGACGAACTTAGCTAGCAAGTAGAAGAATTAAGGATGCTTGGTCTTATGGGGAGCTTTGTACTCTTTGTTTCAGATCTAAAGATCAGTCAATAGTATAATTAGAGGTGTGATTACAAGAGATATGTTACAAAACATTTATATGATGAATTGATCAAACCAAGCCACCTTCATGATAGTGTCTAAATACCTCATGGAGATAAGAAGATCCTATCATACTCCAAGATTAGGTGTGTTTTCCAAGAATATCTATAGAAGTTTATTGTGAGCCTGATATGTGTTGAGATAATAATATATAGAGAATGATTTTTTTTTGGAGAGAAAAAGGTGTGTTGTTCCAAGTCCAAGGATCAATTAGTTTTCAATAGTTGACCCTTTTTCATTAATGTAAAATGGGGAGAAAGTTTCAATTTAGTTGAAAGGTCAGTTGAAATAAATCCATCTTGTGGAGATGAGAATGATCAACTTTGTTTGAATGTTTGCCATCAATGAAAAAGGGGAGATTATTGAGGTATGTTCATGTTTTTAGTTTTGTGAAATTGACATTGTCATTAATGTTAAATGCTTTTGAGTTTCATTGATGTCCTATATATGTTCTTATGAAGATGCATGGTATGTGATCATGATGGCTTGAGCATGGTCTAGCAAGTCCTTGAGTTATGCATAAAGTCTTGGCATAATATTGTGGTATGTGACAAGGAAACAAAGGTACAAGGTGATAATAGAGAATTTTAAGGAAACCTATTATCTATATATTGAGAGATAATTTTAAGGAAACTTTATAATTTTTTTTAGGTTGATAATAGGTCAAGATCAAGATACAAGGTAAGCATACTTTT
This sequence comes from Torreya grandis, assembly GCA_037957365.1. Taxonomy (NCBI): domain Eukaryota; kingdom Viridiplantae; phylum Streptophyta; class Pinopsida; order Cupressales; family Taxaceae; genus Torreya; species Torreya grandis. The sequence continues at coordinate 219,925 of JARHVA010005346.1, forward strand.
GAGCACTAGTCTTAAAGAACATTGGCATATCATGAGCATGAGTATAAACATGGTGGTATATTAAGATAGATACACACATGTATGAATGTATGTTCAAGAATTAAAAATATTTCATATGAACTTTTGAAACACTCATGAAATTTTCAAGGTAAACATTTAGGGGTATGGTCTTAAACCTAAACATGCATCCAGACTAGTCCTAGACTCTGCCTAACCTAATGAGGTGTTATAAAGAATGCAAATAATTTGTAGATAATGTGATAAGATTTTTGAAACTATTTAAACATTTTTATAAGTTATATAATATTTTAAATGAGTTTTTTAGGTTAGTTATTGGGTTAGTCTTTGCTTGAAGAGACCTAGTGAGAAGGCACAAGCTTGGTAGCATGATGAGGTGAGTAGTATGAGGCTTGTGAGAATAAATATTGAAAGTGTTTTTGCATGGTATTATGTTTTATAACATGGTATTTATGTTTTTATAGCAATACAAGAGGTTTTAATGTGTGTTCAAGGTCTAAATATGACTGGCAATTTAAGACCTAATGTGCAAAGAGACCTAGTATGGCCTATTGAGGGGTCAAGTTAAATTACTAAGGTTATAAAACTCATAATAGAATTTTTAGATATGTGATATGTTTTAAAAAGTTATTTGACCAACTCTAAGTTCAAAATCTGAAGGAGAAATAATGAAAATTGATGTTGAGGTTTTCTATGTGCATAAAATGAGGTGTTATAGACCCGAGCAAGATTTTATTATGCTCATTGGCTTGTGAAACATTTTCATGAGGATCCAATAATTTATTGTTAATTTGGTAAGTGTCATAAATTAAATTTTTTATAATTTTTTTCTAGGTTTAGGGCCTAAGCTTTATGAATGATTGTTAAGAATGTGAGAAAATCTAAACCCAATCTAAAACCCTAATAGTGACCCGATATGGAATATCTTATTCAAAAGTTATTATAATGGTTTTTTTAACCTATTATGATGATTTTATGTTGTATTAAACTCTTCCAAGTACCTTCTATGTGTAATTTGTTTGTCATAAGAGTGAGTGGAAGCTACAAGGAAACCCTTGTTTCTCAGATTTTTGATGTAACAAGCAAGGTTGACCAGTTCAAATCATGAAAATGATTGGAGTATTATGTGTAATAATTTTATATTTTTCCCATTTAATTTTTTTATCATTTTTTAGACCTTAAATTTGATAAAATGATCATATAATTTGAACTATTTCTAAATAGGCCTAATGAGGAAGATAATGAGAAAACCAGGTAGAAGTGAGAATGAGATTAGGGATGGGTTGTAATGGACTAGGAATGGATAAAATTCATGGGGTTATTTTTAAATAATTATATCACAATTCACTCATGAATATAATATTTTAATATGATCAGATACTATAAGAAAGTTTCTCTTAAAGTGACCTGTCTAACACAATGAAGTCTATGTAGAGTAAAGAAATGAAATTGGTATGTAAGACCAATATTGATATTGTAACATGTAATATATTTATTTCATTAGTTTAGAAGGAATATTAATTTTAATATAAACCCATTTTAATTTCATAAAATTATTCACACAAGTTTTCTAAGTCTTGATTTCCATGACTATGTTTTGGAGCTGCATGCACTTTTCTATGTGTGAGTGAGAATGATGTTCCTAGGTCATTATACATATATTTGAAGAATAAAATGCACATTAATTTTTTATATATTTATCATAGTTTAATTTTTATTCATTTTTATTCATGATAAATTCCTATGAAGGTGTGAAAATTCAAAGGTTCTTAACTGGGTTTTTGAAGCCTGTGTGTAGTTCTAAGTGAGCATATGGAAATGATTAGTTTGAGGTTTTTTTCCTTTTTTGGTTAAATTATAATGGAATTTGTGATTAATATTAGGTCATGGAGTTATATATATGTGATTTTCTTATTATTTTATATGGTAAAGTTGAGTGTATACTTCATATTTTCAAGACAGATTTTCTAGCAGTAAGAAGACATAATTACGAGTAGACTTAATGGTATGGTTCAAGGAGTGAAATGAGATAAATGGTGTTGGGTACCTAAGGTGATATTATAAAGGTTATAATTCAAATGTGTATGAAGTGTTTCACCTATTTTTTTAGGTTAAATATGTTCCAAGGTGGTCAATATGAAACGTGTGCTTTGAGAAGGCCTAATTGCATTAGGTCTCTATTAGGCCTAATGGTGGTTTTAGTCCTTATGGGTGGTGACTGACATATTTAGTGGTTTTTTCACTTGTTAAATTTTTTTTTGATCTATTATAAGGATTATCTGATTATTTAAAGGCTTATGTATAACCAAGATAGGTGAGATCAAGAGTCAAGTATAAAAAGGTCTAGTAGGCCTAATTTGACTAGTTAGAATATTGAGGGAGTGAACGAATGAAATAAAAGTTAGGAAAATAGGTATAGGGATTTAAGACCATAATATATGTGTGATGATCATGTAATTAATTTATCATATTTATTCTATAAGTGATAATCAAGGTCATATGACCTAATTCTGCCAAGGAGAGGGCTAATTGAGTGAAGAGACCTAATAGGTTATTTAAGATAGGTAGAAGAGTTTAAAGAGTAAAAGGAAGTAATAATAATAATTTGGGTAATAAATATTTGTTCAAATTTTATCATATATTCTAGGTAACTGAGTTGGTTCTAAGTTACCTAGGGGGTTGGTGCCTCCTTGCAAGTTGGTGTTAGCTAAAGAATGAGTTGAGTTGGTGCTCGACTAGTGAGGGGTTGGTGCTCCTTGTGGGGTTAGTAACTCACTAAATATTGATTAATTAATTATATGACTATATTAAAATATTTTTTTTAGTGTATTTTATCCCCCATAAGAGTTTTCCAAATATCTCTTATGTTATTATGTTGTATTCTTTTATAGATGTTTGTTTATGCATTGGTTAATACATGTATGTGAATGAATGCTTCATGTATGATAAATGAAATAAAATGGATGTTTTAATGGGAATAATCCCCCACCTATTATTATATATACTTCCAACAAAAACCTATCAATATATTATAAATTTAAAGTCTTACTCAGGTGTATTTATAAAGTTAATGTCTTACTCAGGTGATCATTTAAATTGACCCAAGGATCATGGTGGTGCAATTAGAATAGTCAAAAATGGTCCATTAAGAGTGGTATGATCCAATTTTACACTACCTCCTTTATGGATATACTCATACAAAACTCAATTAGACATAGAAAATAGACCTCAAGATCTAAGTAGCTCACTACATGTTGAATAAGGGAGTGTTTTATATAATAAATTTTAAAAGAATCTCTCATATGTTTATTTTAAGATGAAGCCAAGGAATTAATGACTAACTTACATGAAAATTTTGGTAGTTGCCATCCTTTAGGGACTAAAAATATGCAAAAAATTATATGATTTAGGTACTATTGTCCAACTATCTTCAAATATGTCCATGTCCATGTGAATTTATGCCATAAGTTCTAGACCTTATCCAAGAATGAAGTTCATGTTGTGATGCCTTTACACCCTATTATAAGAGCATCCTTTCACTCAATGGGGAATTTAATTTATTAGATTCATCAACCCAAACTCATTAGTTGTCCATAAATTCATACTTATAGCCATTGATTACTACATGAAATGGATAGAGGTTGCAGTGACCAAGAACATCATAGCTAAGGAATTCATCAAGTTCCTTGAGGAAATTATAATAACATAATTTATCACTCTAACCTCTCTAGTCTATGGTAATAGACTTATGTTTTAGTTAGTCAAGCTCACTGAATGGGATTACCTTGAGGTTATCTTTAAAATAGTAACCACAAGGTAATGGTTTATCTGAGTTAACAAAAAAGAACCTGATTGATGTAATTAATAAGTATATAAAAAATAAACCTATAGACTAACATTCACTATTAAAATATGTTCTTTGGGTTGATTCCACTACATATAAGTAAGCCCTAAAAATCTCTCCATTTCTACTAGTCTATAGGTTGGATCCCATCTTTCCAATGACCCTTACATTTCCAAATTATAATTTTATGCAATAATACATAGGAGATACTAAAAACACAAACTCAAGGATGATGGACAATGTCTAATTAGATTGTGCATGAGAAGAGGCTTTACAGAACTTCAATATACATGAAGTGACTATCAAAAAATGGTTTGATAAAATGGAAAATATCAAGTGATTTTAGATATCAGAATTAATATTGTTATGGGAAAAAACACATGATAATAAATGGAAACACTCCAAACTTGACCTACTTTGAATTGGCCAATATTATATTTTTGAGTTTCTAAGGCAAAATTCATTTAAATTAAAAGACATGTTGTCATCTTTAAGTGTACCTTGATAGGTCCTAAGACTTGCTTCAAGTGACACAATGGAAACACTAAGTTGTGGGTGACCTATAACAAGAGTGAATCTCTAGAGAAGGTCAACTCCTTATCAAACCATGTTATAACTAATTTAAGATCAAGTTACAACCCCTAAACTACACTAACAAAGCCTAATCTAATTTAAAATTATGCTTTTGTCATGAAAATGGAGAAGAAAGAAGTTGAAAACTAAAAATAAGGTGATGTACCAAGTTTGAATATCTCCTTCACTCACTCTAACAACATAAGAACAACCTCTAACAGAATAATCTTAGTTACACACTCTAATAGACATGGTATAATATAGGTATAATGAAGGAACCAATTTAGATGAGGGCTATATTGTCTATAATTTCAGTATAAATGAGGCAAAAAAGACTAGAGAACATCTACAATTAGCCTCAAACTAAGAAAAAGAGACTAAAGGATATAATATGTAATTGAACTTCTACATTACATAGTGAGATGGCAATGAAAAAGAGGTAAATTCAATGCTTTATTGATAGTTTAAGGCCTAATCTAGAATTACAAGTCCTCAAATGAGTAGAATCTTATCATACCCAAGAGGAGGGATACAAAATAAGGCATTTCCAACCCTTTTTTATATAAGAATGAGATACAAGAGAGAGAAGAAAAGCACTACCAAACTACATCAATACAATTACAATATTATCCTAGCCTATGTAAGAGAGACAACAAGTGGAAATCATGATCACTATGTTTCATTCAATACATTAGCCTACCATATTGATGATATTCTCATGAAAATTGGCATAGTAAAGGAGGAAGAGGCCTTATTTATGGCCATTTCTATCCTTTGATGGCCTTTTCGATGATAAATGTGCTCCTATATGGTTTTTCCACTTGAAACACTCCATTAATTTTTCCAATTCATCTCTCTTTACTCATGCATGTCAAATCCAGTTACATGGTTGACTTATAATAGGCCTCCTACACTATTTTTAGTCTTGAGGGTTGACTTGCCTTGAGGAGCACTTCATGGAGGAGTTACATGCTGATGAGATTAGTTTTTAAATGATTTAGATCTCCATAATAGCCTTAATAACCATTAACCCCACCTATGATCATGCTTGACAATCCATATGAGCATAACCAAACTAAAAATCACCTTGTAACTCATGTAGTGGTCTTTAAGAGAGGTGAAAGAGCTGATATAGTGTTTTACTTCCTCATGAGGGTTCTTTGAGAAACTTGAAACCTGCATTTTTAAGATTGATAAATCTATTTTGTCCTCTTATCTTCTATGAAAACTTAAAAAAATCTCCTTCACCAATTAAAGAGACTCTCCAAGACCTATTGTACACTAAAACCTAGTGTTGAGGTCATTTATAAGCTTAAGACCTTCCTTGCTAGCTTGAATCATCATTCCAATAACTACCTACAACTCTTGTATCTTTCTTATTAACTTGATTTATGATCTTGGATACCATGAAGTATTGTAGTCAAGTCTTTGAGGGTGAATCTGAACTTGTAGACTTGTCAAGAAGCTTCTTGAGCATGTTTTTGATCTGTAATTACCATAATCTATTTGTAACTTACTTTATACCTGCAATTTTGTGAGACAGAATTTACAATGTGAAGTATAGGTCTATAAATTGAAGGTCGAAGGATTCTTGACCATGTATTAGCATTATATTATCCCTATAATCTTCTCTTCAATAGCCTTTAAAATTACACAAGATATCTTTAAACTTATTCACTTTTCCCAGTTGGGTTTGCAAACTCAAAGATTTATCTTGGTGATTTAAGAGATCTCTTGACACTTTATAAGTTAGTAGACATGTGTTATTGATATTAATTCTATAAAGAGTCTTGAAATTCCTTGAGGACCATGTTGTAAGTTTATACTTTCATATATATGCTTAGGAATATTATCACCCTATTGATAGGCCTTCTACAATGCATTTCATGCCTTGTTAAGAAGAACCCTGCTCTATATTAAGTATGCCTTGCCAAAATAGTTTGTAATTCTCCCAAATTAAGATAATTATGTTAGTATTTTACTTATACCATTTAAGATATTATCCACCTCTTTGGAGGTCATAAACATTATTCTTATTTCATGACAAGTTTCTTGATTCCCTCTATCTCAAGTACAACTAGCATCACTTTATTATATGGCACTTTTTTATGTAAACAATAAAACTTCCTTATTTCAAAAATTTATTTCTATTTATACACAATATTATATATATTATTATGAATCTTTGGTTTATTTATCTCATCATTATGCCAACTTACTCAGTTCTTCACCCCTACACCACCTTCTAGTTCTTGAATGGGCAAGAACTCATTTTTAGCAAGGTTTTGATTGCATTTCTTGCATCTATAGACCTTGTAAATCACATATGTATTTTTTTAATATCCATAGAAACATGAAACATCCTCACACATAAAAAATATCTCCCAACTCCATCTCTAATTTCATCAACTTTCATTAGGTAAAATAAAAGATATGAGGTTTTCTTGGTTCCTAAAACCCTAGGCAAAAATTACACCTCAACACAAACCTGAGAGCAACATTTATTGATGTATCACCTTTTGTGTACTATTATGTAGGATTTATGATTTTTCATGGCTATAAAAATACCTATCCCAGTCTTAAAATTATCTTTACCACTTGATCAATCCTTAATGGTAGATTAAGACTCCTTTTTATTGTCATAACACCAATTCCAAAAACTAGACATGTAACTCCATTGGAATGATCTTGAGGTTTATATATAGCCTTGTCATGAGGTAATTGAGCATGCCCATACCTCTCATAACATGTAATATTTTTCATAGGCTATGAAAAATGCTATATATTGCTTGATAAATAATTTAACTCCTTGAACTTGAAATTGTTATCTTCCCCTTTTTTCATGGACAAATGATCTCAATCTCCCTTTACTTGTCTTTCAACCTATTTTAGATGGTATTAGTGCATTTAAGAGTTTATTAAAGTATAAAATTTCATGTTTTTTTTCTTTTTTTAGACTCTATTTTTAGGATAAACATTTTAAAATGCATTGATAATCTTATTTTCTTGGTGTGCAGACATTTACATATCTTCCCCTCATTAGAACCTCATTAACACTTTGATAAAGTCTCTTAAGAGTCTGCACCTTTCTTGGGATACATGAGTAGTATGAGGAGTGGTATTTGGGATTGATTTTATATC